>PVHX01012805.1:0-57555 GCA_004024805.1 Geosciurus inauris
GTTGCTGAGGCTGGCTTTGAACTCGTGATTCTCCTGTCTTAGGAGATGTATTCTTTCTAAAATTGAGAGTCACTTTAGTTTTTATAAAAATTATCAAAATGATCTTTTATATTTGAGAACTTAATATTGTTTCAAGGTGCTCATAAATATTGATGCCTCTTTTGGAAGCTATCTAAAGATGGCCCCCCCATGAAAATATGCCTCCCAGTATTGATGCTTTTGTGTGTAGTTTCCTTCCTTTGAATCTGGGTTAGCTCGGTGACTTGTTTTTTGACCAATAGAATGAAATGGAAATGTCACTATGATTTCCAAGACAGAGTCCTAGGAGATCTTGAAAGCTTCTGCCCAGGTGTCTTGGAATGCTTGCTCTTGGGAAACTCCCTCTGTGCTGTGTAATGCTCAGGTCTCAGAAAGAGGCCACATGCAGACCCCTGCTGGGTTGGCTCTCAGCCAACAGCTAGCATCAACTGCTATCCCAGGCGTGAGGCATACTGAGCATTCAGCTCCACTGGATCAGACTGTAACCCGATCCACCATCTCTCTGCAACTCCATGACATGACATCCCCAAGTGAGAACTGTCCTGCTGAATCCATCCAACCCACAGAACTGTGGGGGATAATAATAAAAATCATGTTTAAAGCCAGTAAGTTTTGGAGTGCTTGTCAAGAAGCAGTGGATAGCCAGAACACCTTTGAAGTGAATAAAATATTATGCCTGAAATTATTAAGTCAATAATAGTTTAAACTCTCTCGCTACAGTTGGCCTTAGAAACATATGCTACATTATTTCACAAATAACCTGCTTGACCTCATGCTTCAATGACTTTTAAAAAAAATTTTGGTACTAGGAATTGAACCCAAAGGCACCACTGAGCTACATTCTCAATCCTTTTAATTAATTAATTAATTTTATTTTGAGACAGGGTCTTGCTAAGTTGCTTAGGACCTCACTAAGTTGCCGAGGCTGGCCTTGAATTTGTGATCCTCTTGTCTCAGCCTCCCAAGCCACTGGGATTATAGGCATGCATGTGCCATCATGTCTGGCTTCAATGACTACTTTTAAACATACAGTTTCCTTCATTTGGTTATATACTGTCGACATTGCTTCATATTGTTCTTAAAAAAAATTAAAGTTCTCTAACACATCTTAAAGTTCATACACACTGAATCCTCATACAGTGAAGAACATAATGATGGAAGATGGCAGTGTACGTCCCACCGTATGGTGGCCAGCACATTTTTCATTTCATTAGAATGAAATTGTAGAAGAACAATTTTTATGATCCTTTCTATGTAGTACTTGCTCTCTAGTGAAATAATCCATGGTAGATTTTAGCCAGCAACATTTGTTTAGCTTTTGTCTGTTGGGTAGTTCTCCATTTTTACATTAAGCTATAATTTATATAGTAAAATTCATGCCTTTTAGTATACAGTAATGCAAGTTTGGGACAGACAGCTGTGTATCCACTACCACAAACCAAGACATAGAATGGTTCTCTCACCCCCAAAATTGCCTTGTGGTCCTTTGTAGTGAAGCCTCTTTCTAACTTGGGTAACAGATGATCTTTTATAAAAACCATTTATTCGGTTAAAATTCATATAACTTAAGATGAGCCATTTTAAAGTGAACCATTCAGTGGAAATCAGCATATTTACAATGTTGTGCAACCACCACCTCCATCTAATTCTGAAACGTTTTATTACTTCAAAATAAAACTCGTGGGCCTGGGTTGTGGCTCAGTGGTATGTGCTTGCCTCACATGCATGAGGCACTACGTTTGATTCCTCAGCACCACAAAAATATAAAATAAAATAAAGGTATTGTGTCTATCTACAACTAAAAAAAATAAATAAAAAGAATAAAATAAAACTCCCAACAACTTTCTCCCTTATTCTCCACTCTTCCCAATCCCTGCCAACCACTAGTCTCCATTCTGGCTCTGTGAATTTATCTATTCTAGATATTTTATATAGATGAAATTATACAATATATGAACTTTTATTTTTTTTTTAAATATTTTTTAGTTGTAGATGGACACAATATCTTCATTCTATTTTTATTTTTATGTGGTGCTGAGGATCGAACCCAGTGCCTCACACATGCGAGGCAAGCGCTCTACCACTGAGCCACAATCCCAGCCCCAGTATATGAACTTTTATATCTGACTTCTTTTGCTTAACATAATGTTTTGGAGGTTTATCTTCATTGTATGAATCAATATTTTATTCTTCTTTATAGCTGAATAATATTTTACTCTGGATATGATCAGCTTTTTTTTCTTTCTAGTTTTACCTTTGCAAGAATATTATATAAATTAAATTATATCCTTCATAGGCTTTCTTTTTTCTTTTTCTTTTGGTGCTGGGGATGGAACCCAGGGCCTCATGCATGTTGGTTGGGCAAGTGCTCTAGCGCGGGGGCTACCTACCCAGCTGTCTCTGTAGGCTTTTTTTGTTTTGTTTTGTTTTGGATACTGGGGATTGAACTCAGGGGCACTTGGTCACTGAGCCACATGCCCAGCCCTATTTTGTATTTTACTTAGAGACAGGATCTCACTGAATTGCTTAGCACCTCGCTTTTGTTGAGGTTGGCTTTGAACTCTCAATCCTCCTGTCTCAGTCTCCTGAACAGCTGGGATTACAGGTGGGTGCCACTGTGCTTTTGACCATTCATCTTTGCTATGGAGTACATGATAACTTCAAATGTCTCTATCACTTATTAAGCTTTTTTTTTTTTTTTTCCTTTTCCTTATGATTCTGTGATGGCATCCAATTTTGGAGTCCTAACCCATGTGTACCCTGCCTCCCTGGGCTTCACCAATGTCCTCAGTTTTATGCTAATGCCTTTCTTCCCTGAGGCTGGACACTCAACAGCAGTCACCACTGCTTAAAGAAAGGTAGTTGGTGTGAAATCAGTGAGCATGTGTTTGATCCTTCATTTCAAATTCTAAATTCTTTGCTTCAGAAACCATTTTATGGATTCTAAATAAGATTTGTGAGGGAACTTAAGAGTCCTTGTTTCTCACGGTGAGCCACAGAGGAGAAAATTCCCCAGTGAGAGGTAAGTTAGAGGCAGAAGCAGACCTTAGACGAAGCAGCATCTGTGCCTCCTACGCCCTCCTGGGGCTGGGACATGCTTATGGGGACAGGAGGGCAGAGGAATGCATAACTCTGGAAAAGCAGATCAGATCCTGGAGCTTCCCTCCTGCATGGGTTGGATGTCCTCACAGGAGTGTAGGTAAGGCTGCAGAAAATGCCAACACAAAGAGGTCTCGACAGGCCTCCTGAGCCTGGCACGACTTGCCTGCTAGCTTGGGAGAGCAGTTTCCATTGCTCAAGATGGGCTTGCTAGTTAGTCTAGAGGAAGTTGAGAGCCACGGGCTTGAAGGGGTCTTTGGGTAGGAGGATGGCTGTGGTGTGTATGTCCTGGGTGACTGGAGGCCAGATGGGAATTCAGCCCCCTCAGCAAATGCTGGCCTGGAGGGTCATCAGACTAAGGAGCAAAAGACACAGAGGTCTCAGGAGATGCCAGTGAAGGGCAGATGATGTCAACGGCTCAGGTGTCATATGGTCATGCGAGCTCCAGGGGCTTAGAACACACTCAGGGAAAACGGTATCCTGTATTGTTTAGGAGATGATGACAAGAATAAAAAGCTCTGTACAGATGTAATTTTTTTCCCTCTGGGTATTTTTCATCAGTGGTTGGTTGAATTTTTGGATATAGAACTTGCAGATATGGAAGGTTGACTGGGATTTCTTCTAGCAGATGGAGTTGGAATTTGAGCTAGAGGTTATGGGGCAAACATGACCTTCTCTGTGCCTCTGTCTTTTCATTTGGAAAAGAGAAAGGCAATGATACTCTTTCCTTCTTTTTTTTTTTTGTACCAGAGATTGAACCAGGGGGACTCAACTACCAAGCTAGACTCTCAGCCCTTCTTGTTTGTTTGTTTGTTTTTAATTTTGAGACAGGGTCTTGCTAAGTTGCCTAGGGCCTTGCTAAGTTGCTGAGGATGGATTTGAACTTGTGATCCTCCTGCCTCAGCCTCCTGAGCTGTTGGGATTACAGATGTACGAGTGCCATCACACTGGGCCTAGTCCTTCCTTAACGCTCTTGTGAGAGCTGGAGATGTAGCTCGGTGGTACAGCAATTGCCTAGCATGGGTGCAGCATGCAGGAAGCCCTGAGTTCTATTCCCCAACACTACAATAAAGCTATGGTAAGGCTTAAATGAATTAAGGCATAGGCAGAGCCTGCAACACAGCAAACATCCAATAAATGTTAGCTCTTACTGTCTGAAAAATACACACATATGTAATACCACAAGAAGTGATAGGAAAACATCACATCACTTGATTGCTTGAAAAATGTTCCTATTGTAGCACCATGGTATTGTACAACTGAACCAGGAAATTGGAGTTCATGCCCTTTGGATCTTTGGGTTTGAGACATTATCAAACTCCTGATAGTTGCCATTGTTGCTGATAAAACTAAAGCTAAAAAATATATTGGCTGCATGCTAAACATCAGTCAATAAGGATGATAAGGTCAGCTGGTTACTTTAGGCTGGGCTTTATAGGGTCTTTGCATCTGGGGAGTCACTTTGGATCTTACCCTTAACTTTGTGCCATTATAGGCTCTATTTTTATCAATTTATTCAATGTATAGTCTTCTTGCAACTCTTTCTGTTTTTTTTTGTTTTTGTTTTTGTTTTTGTTTTTTGGTACTGGGGATTGAACTCAGGGGTACTCGACCACTGAGCCACATCCCCAGCCCTATTTTGTGTTTTATGTAGAGACAGGGTCTCACTGAGTTGCAACTCTTTCTGTGTCTCCATATATATTATATGTAAAAATCTATTCTGTTCAGCCAAACTTTTGGGCAGTTTAAAAGATGTGTTGGTCAACTTGATAATAATATATTACTGAAAGTATGTTATCATTAGGAATTAGTAGCCAAAATATAACATGATAGGGTACGCCCTGTGGCTTGTTTGCCCATTCTTATGTTGCACATGGTAACATTTTTAGAATTGCTAATCAGATTAGTTTTTTCATCTTTTACCGTTCAATATTTATAGTTAGTGTCTACTAATGTCTATTCTAATAATGCACTATTGGCTTTCAGCCAATTAATTATTGCTTGGATTGTCTTTCAGAGACTTGGCAGTTTTCCTGATGACATGCTGGGGGCTGTCTCCAGATCATCCTAATCTTCTATTCCTCACTCTTCAGACACCATTTTGCACTTACTATGCAAAAGTTCAAAACCTTAGTCCTGTGAAGAAAGCTGTAGGCCTGGTCTGATTTTCCAGCACCAAAACCAAATGAACAAACAACAAAAAAAGTGCATTTAAAAAAATTCACATTGCATCAGGGAACAGAAAGGCTATTTTCTCTCCTATCAAACTTTTCCCAGGAAATCCCTAGGCTTACAGATCTTACTGTGCACACGTGCTTATGTTAAGATGGTATTTCATTGCTTGTGGATAGCATTTTCCTGAGCTTACATGCTTTACTTCTTTCTGTTTTAATAGCCAGGAAAGGATTGCCTTTCCTTCCAAAATACTCATGTTTTTCTAACATGCTTAATTTTAGTTGTGACCAAATCATTACAGTGAAGTACTCGGAAACCTTTTATTCTGGAGAGTTCTGGGCATAAACATATTCTACAGTGTGCATGAATACCAGGCCCCTGGGTCCTCCAGGGAGGATGAGCTGGGTAATAAACTAAACAGTGGGGCTCCTCAGGCTCCTTGGGCTCAGACAGAAGCAAACTGAAGTGCACAAAAGATGCATTCCAAAGGCCGCAGCAGGTTGCTCTCAGGAAAAGGGAATCATAATAGCAATTTATTTTTAAGCACTCTATCGACAAGAGTTGAAAAGGACATGATAGCTCCTTTTCTTTTAAGCTACTTGGAAACCTCTTACTAGTCTGGAATTAAAGTGTAGACTACCAACAGTTCAGCTGTTTGTAGAACACAAAAATGCATGTATGAATATATAGCAATGAATCCCACTATTGTGTATGATCATTATGCACCAGTAAAAGTATGGGAAAAAAAACACAAAAATGAGTAAGGAAAAAGGATAACAAATAAGAATAAGAAAATAACCAACAAGGAGACAATACTGTGCTATTTTAGTGTTTCTCTCTCTTTGCTTTCCAACTTGCTGAAACTAAGGCAAGAGAGCCATTGTGAGCAAGGTCTCTCCCGTGGTTTGCTCTGCTGTGGAGTTCAGGGCTGGAATGCCTGAGCCATGAAAACACAGCCCGGTGCAGTTGGGCTGATGGGAAGCCCTGAGCAGCTTGCTGAATTATTACTTCATTCTCGGCTGAAGCAGCAGGAGGTGAGATGATGAGTGAGTGAAAAAGTCCGTGGACTCCCACGTGGGCTGAAGGAACCAAAACACACACGGAGGAGACAGGCCAATATTGAAATCTGTTTAAAGGATGGAGTGCACAGGAATGTTGGAACATATTTTGTCTTGTGAACAGATTTCGTTTTTTAATGGCTGTATTAATCAGTGGAAGGAGAATGGCAGGATAGAATCTGTTTTCCTCCCCCACCCAGACACCTCCTGTGGCACTGCAGGACTCTTCCCTCATTCTTTGGACTTAAGATGGCCTGGAAGTTTTAGAGGAGTGAGACCTGTTCTGAGTTCACATTCCAGGACATCTTTTTTTTCTTTCTTCTTCCCAAGTAGACTTTGCCCCAAAATATTAAGGACAAGGAATCCACTATGGGGGTGGGTAGGAGCAATAAATTATGATTTCTCATTTTCCAAGCAGCTCAGCTCTGGTTAGCAGCATGAATCTCTTAGATGAATAGCCCTCCCTATCCTCTCCAGCTGTTGCACAGGCGTCTCGCTCTGGCTATTCTTTTAAAAATCCCTCCCTTGGGGGATTTTTTTTTTAACCACCTTACACAAGATTATCACATTTTCATTCATCTCCCCACTCTTTTGCTTAAAGCCAACTTCCCAAATATCCATTGTTTCTTTAAACACATCCATACCATTGCTAGACGGTGGCTTAGTTCTTCCCTGGCCTCTTGCTACCATCACTGGGCCAGTGGAAACCAGTCCCCTATCTCTTTGTTCTATTATGGAAAGATAATAAACTCTTACACTTTTGAAGTATTTTCACTGACTCCACATCAAGTATCTTGATGAGTGTGAGATAGGCATTCAAATACTTGTTATCTCCTTGCAATTATGTGATGAGGCGTAATATTGGTTAGCAGCAAGTGTATATCGATATACGTACATACACACGTACACACACACACATTCTCCTTTTGGTTTACAGAGGGAGCCCATTATTGGAAAGGGCAGAAAGATGAATCTGTGTTTATATTACAATTGTCCAAAGAAGCCGACATTTTCACTTCCTTTTTTTATGTTTTCCTTCAGTTTCAGGAAAGTCTGGAGGAACTAGTTTGTCATGTGGCATGGGCTTAGTGAATAATATAAATTATATTATATTATATTAATAAAAATAGACACTGTGCTGTGCCCAGTGGTTCAGGCCTGTAATCTCAGTACTTTTGGAGGCTGAGGCAGGAGGATCAAAGTTCAAAGCCAGCTTCAGCAACTTAATAAAACCCTGAGCAACTTGGCAAGACCCTACCTCACCAAAAAAAAAAAAAAAAAAGGTGGGGGGCTGTGTCTGTGGATGTGGCTCAGTGGTTAAGCGTCCCTAGGTTCAATCCCTGGTACAAAAAAAAAAAAAAAAGCCTCAACCACCACAACACAATTAGACATTGTTCTAGGCTGAGTTCAATAAGCTGCAATTTAGATTCTTAACTGTAGAGGGCGCGCTTGCCTTAATAATCGCGTTGCCATTGTCCTAGGAAAAGAAGACAGGAGGTGGGGTGAAGCATACTCTTTTAGTACTATGTACTTTATGAAGGAGGTGAGGTGCCTTTTGTAATAGACAATAGATCCATATAGTTGTATATTATCTCAATATGTTTTCCTTAATAACAAACTCAACTTCCTGTTTGTATCTTCTGGCTACTGTTCTGTTAAAAATGGGGATGCCTTCAACCACTGAGAATGGATCTCTAAGGTATGCCTTGTTAAAGTGGGCCCAGTTGGTAACTGATGCTTTGTGTGCTGGGAGCAGGGAGTGATATTTCAAAAATGGTGAATGGAGCAGGGCATTCTTGTTCATGAAAGCCTTCAGGGGTTTTCAATTTCATTTAGAATGAGCTCCTCACTTCTTACTGTGCCTCACAGTAGAAGGCCTCTTCCCTTCAACCTGTCTCTCTTCCTCTCTCTCACTTCCTTTCCCACTGGAGGGGATGAAGCTCCTCCACCATCACCCCTGTGGCTGGCTCCTTCCCATCTCTGTCCTCGGCTTCACAGAAGCTCCCCAAAGAGGGCTTTTGTTTTGTTTACAAAATAGGACCTGCCACAGCAGGATTTTATTTGTAATTAAAAAATTTAAATTGTAGCTGGGTACAGTGGTTCATGCCTATAATCTCAGCAGGTTGGGAGGCTGAGACAGGAGGATTGTGAGTTCAGAGCCAGCCTCAGCAAAAGTGAGGTGCTAAGCAACTCAGTGAAACCTTATCTCTAAATAAAATATAAAATAGGGCTAGGGATGTGTCTCAGTAGTTAAGCGCCACTGGGTTCAATCCCTGGTACCAAAAAAAAATTAAATTGTGGCAATCAGATTTCACATAACACAGAATTTATCACTTAAAAGTGTCCAATGATTTCACGCCTACCTTTTTTAACTGTTTGTTTCTTTTCTGGCATCGAGTTGTTTGTTCATTTGCTTATTTGCCATTTGTTTTTGTACTCCATGCATAACTTGTGAACTTTCCTCACAATTCAGCCTGCCTGGCAATAAGTGAGCCTAGCCTTGACAGCAGGAGCTAGTGAGTGTGGAGTGTGGCCACTTCGGGAGCTATTGTAGAAGAGACTCCTGAATGAATAGGATGACTCTGAGAGCGCTTCCAATTCAAAACATCTACATTTCTATGAAATGTTTTTCCATTCAATTTTCAGGAACAGTTCTTTGGGCTCATGTTTTTCCCAAGTGTTTTCTGTTTTTCACCTGCAACCCACAGAATCATAACTGAATTGATCATGTTTTACTGAGTACAGGTGTTTCCAGAAGACTCTTGAAGGACTGGGGTCATGCTGTAGCAATAAATTATAAAGTAGCATCCATGAAGAGCAGGTCCCATGCCAGGTGTTGAGATACTGGTTCACTAGCATTGTTTCTCTTGGTCTATTTACAACCCTGTGAGATAGGTACTATTGTCACATCCCATTTTAAAGATGTAGAACTCGGGGGGCAGGCACCTGACACATTTTGCTCAGCTAGTTTGGGGCAGAGGAAGGACTGGAATCCTGGCAGTTAGATCTCTGGGGCTCATGCTCGTCATCACTCTGCTCCCCTCTGCAGCCCCTCACACTTTAGATGCATGTTGGCACAAAGCAAAGGTGTAGTGTTTGCATGTGACATCTAAATTAAACTGGTTCACAATGACATCATAAACACATATTTCCTCAAGTTCTTAGTACAACAGCTGTTGTGGTTTGAATGAGTGTCCCCCAAAGGCCCATCTGTTTAAAGGCTTGGTCCGAGGGTAGCAATGGGAGGTGATAAAACCCTTAGGAGTTTGGGCCTAGCGGGAGGTCTGTAGATCATTGGGAGCATGTGTCTTGTTTTTTATTTCTTGGCTTATGATGTAAGTGGTTTGTTCTACCACACACTGCCATCATAATGTGTGACATAACACAAAATTAACCATTTAAAACTGCCAGAGGCCCAAAGCAATGGTGTCACTCAATCGTGGACTGGAACCCTCAGAAATAGGAGCCAAAATAAATCTTTTTTCTATATATGTTACTTAGCTTAGGTATTTTGCAATAGTAAAGCGAAACTGACTATTACAGTAGTACAGCAGCAGTTTTTGTTAGATGGTATTCTCTCTTGCCTCTCAGCTTGGGAATTGACCAGCAGAATGTCCTTGGAAGCCCAGGGGATGTGGAAGCATTTATGCATGGGTGGAAGGAAGAATCTCTGTCAGTAATAGTTGCTCGTGCTTCCAGAACAGATGGTGCTTGGAAGAGGTGCTTTCTGCAGGAGGATAGTTTTCCCAGGAAAACAGCCTCTGAACAGTTTAGGCATATACACACACACACACACACACACGTGTGTGTGTGTGTGTGTATAAAGAGGCTTCTGTAGAGAAACACAACCAATAGAATATATACATATAACCAGAAGGAGATTATTTATTTATCTATTTATTTTTGCAGTACTAGGGATTGGACTTGAGATGCTCTTCTGCTGAGTTACATACCCAGCCATTTTTATTTTTTGTCTGGAAGTGGAGTCTAAGTTGCCCAGGCTGGACTTGGATTTATAATCCTCCTGCCTTAGCCCCCCATGTAGCTAGGATTACAGGTGTGCTCCACTTTACTTGGCACAAAAGGAGAATAATTTTAAGAAATTGGCTCACATGATTATGGAAGTTGGTAAATCTAAAACCTGAAGGATGGGCTGGTAGGCTGGAGACCTAGGGAAGAGCCAATGCTGCAGTCCAAGTCTAAAGGCCATCTGCTGCAGGATTTCCTCTTCCTTGGTGGAGGTCAGTTTTTTGTTCTATTCAGGCCTCCAGCTGACTGGATAAGGCCCACCCGAATTATGGAGGGCATTTGTCTACTCTCAAAAATCCACCAATTTAAATGTTAATCAATACAAAAACACCCTCACAGAAATATCCAACATTCTGTTTGATCATGTACCTCAGCTCTGTAGCTAACCCAAGTAAACCACAAAATTAACCATTAGAATAGAGTAGCTGGTGCTTGGGTACAACTCATGCATGATCTGGGCTGGAATGCAAGTAGGGCAAAACTGATGGGGGAGCATCCTATTTCCCAGGTGGGGGAGTATATTTCCCACCTACTGTTGGTGCTACTGATTGATTCTCCAAAGGATGTTCTGATGGGAAAGGATGTATCTCAGCCAAGTTCAGGTTTGTCTAGAGAACAAGCACTTGCCAGACGTTCATCTTTGGGATGCAGCTGGTTCCTGCACTTTCTTGTTAGATGGGCTGCAGAGGCCGAGTGATCATTCACCCAAAGAGGACTCACTTGGTGCTAGCTTGAGTCATCTCTGGACTGTATTCATTCATGTGGCGTTTGTTGAACATTTATTAGGTCCCAGGTATTAAGTATTGGGGATATACCGGTGAGCAAAATGCCAGAGATCTCTGTTCCCAAGAAATTTACATCCTGGGGAGTAGAGAGAGACAGACATCTAAAGAAAACAAGTAAAATATATATCTCAGATCAGATGGTAATAAGTGCTATGGAGCCAAATAAGGGCAAGAATGGAAATGAGGAATGACAGGGTCAGGGGTGTGCTGGGGTGCTAGTGGCTTGCATTATGAAGTGTAGTGGCCAGGGAAGCCTTCCCTGTAAAAATGATACCTTTTGAGTAAAGAGCAAGTCTGCAGATAGCAGAACTCCAGGCAGAAGAGCGAGTACAAGGGAAGAAGTTTGCCCTGTCTGGTTATGGACCACACAGGCCAGTAGAGGTACAGAGGAGGTAGCTGGAGGTGCAATTAGAGAAGAAACAGCCAGAGGGAGTGGGGCCTCAAGGGCCACTGTGAGGACCCGAACTTCTGCCTGAGGGAGCTGGAAGTCACTGAGTGGTTTTATGCAGAGAGTGGACATTGGCTGCTCCGTTGGGAATAGACTGCCCTGTGGGAAATAGGACAAGGCAGAAGCAGGAAGATTCTTGCTAGAGCGGGAGAGAGAAACAAGGGAGTCGTGGACCAGCGTGGTGGTGACAAGTGGCGAGGCCCACAGCATTTGCTTTGAGGGAGGGCTTGGAAGGCCAGGCGCACAGCATTCGCTGCCCAAAGCCAGGGCTCTGCGAAGTGCAAGCACGCATGCGCACGCGCAGTTTGCAGGCGTCCGGCCCGGGAGGTTTAACCTCCACCTTCCCACCTAGCCTTCTCCAACAGGATTTCAAATCACGGTAGGAAATGGAAGGTCTTTAGATTTCTAATGTTCTCATCCTCAACAAGTGTCTGAGGACTGAATGCCGGGCCCGTAGGATGTGAAGCCAGTTGCGTCTTGACGGGAGGGAAACCCCTCCAGGTCCGCGGCTGTGGCTGTGGGTGGGTTTCCCGGGCTCTCCAGTCCAGGTCCTTGTGCGTCCGCGATAGATGTCGTGGTCCAGTGGCTTCTCAAAGGAAGTGACCTCATAAGTGTACCTTTCAAGCCACACAAGATGGGTCGGCGTGCGACATTGGGCCGGGGGCTCTGGTTTACACCAAATTCAACAATTTGTGGCCTGCAGATCCTCAGTATAAATAGCTGGAAAAGCCTGACCTTGACAACCTCATTTCTCATTCCTTTCTTGTTACAGGTAATAGAGCTGAAAATGTGGATTTAATTATAGCACTAATGAAAACTGAAAATCCAGACAGACACTTGACGAACTGTGCTGCGCTTTATATTACATTTGTGCTAACTACAAAGTGCCCAGCTGGGTGTAACATTATCCCCCTTCCTCGAGCATCCGCCTGACTGAAGCTGTATAATTGATGTGGACTTTGGCAGGAGGTCAGCTTAAAGGCTTTTTTTTTTTTTATTTTAAAGATTTTTTAAAAAACATCTTTAACGGTATTTTGGGAAGAGGAATACGTTTATTACCTGAGCTGGGAGAACATTTCTCTGGGTTGCCTGACATTCCCCTCCCTCATTCCAAACTACTAGAGCATTTCACACATTACCTTCAGGAGAAACTCCAGGACCAGAAGTGAGCTTAGAGACTGACTTTATCTTGGAGCCATTGTAACTTAGTCCTTGGCTGGTGACTGACTGGGCTAAGTAGTATCTTACCATACAGTCCTCAGCTCTCCTGTCAGAAGGATGTATCTAGAGATTCCAATAGGGAGAGCCATGGTCTCTGTGAGGGGGAGGCCACACCCTTCTTGTCCTCACCTGCTGGCCCACATCTGCCCTGAGGCCTCACTCCCTAAGCCATGGGAGCTTCTTAGATGTAGAATTGACAAACATGATTCAGGACAACTGGTTAACTTTGCATTTTGGATAAACAGCAAATATTTAAAAACATTTTAAAAATTAGAGTCATTATCAATATCTGAGGGAGATTGATTCCAGGATCCTCTGCAGATACCAAAATCCTTGGATGCTCAATCTCTTGGATAAAACGACGTCTTTTTTTCTGCATATAACCTATGCACAACTTTATATATATTTTAAACCATTCTTGGGTTACCTAAAATAACTACTACAATGTAAGTACTATATAAATTGTCATTATACTGTTTTGTTTAGGGAACATTGACAAGAAAAATGTTGTGCATGTTCAGTACAGATGCAATGTTTTTTTTCCCAAATGTTTTTGATTGGAGTTGTTTGAATCTGCAGATACAGACCCTATCGATACGGAGAACTGACTGTATTTGTTGTAAATCTGATATTCAAATTTAATTGAGTATCCTATAGTTTTATTTGTTGAATCTCACATCCTTTCTGACAGATTTTCTGTGACAGGCAAGGTCTCTGAAGGAACTTGTAAAGAATTGCCTATGACTTAAATCAAGTATAATTCTCATTTGGAGACTAAGATTAGTTCTGCCTAGCTCATCAGGACCTCCATCCATATCGATTAAAAAATTGTCCTCTCATCCTTCTATTAGGCCACAGAAAACATACTGAATTCACCCCAAATGGCTCTAGACAATTGGAATTCATGGCGTAGTTGACCTGGAAAATACAGAAAGATTCTATAGAGACCTATTGATGTATGGTAGCTTTACTGGCTTGGTGGGTGGCTTGGGCCAAATTACATAATCTCATTCTTGTTTAATTTATGATATTTTTAATTTAAATTTTGAATAGGTAATCTATTCATATTATGTACGTAGATTTGGATCAAACATGAAATGTAAGTATCCCTTTTCCTTCACTTGCCCAGCCATCTGTTCTCTTCCCCACAGACAACATGTACTTTTAGTTTCTTATTTATTCTTTCAAAGATACTTATGCATGTACACACAAATAAGTGCATATTCTCCCTGCACCCCATTCCCACATGATTGTGAGTATATTGAATCTACTGTATTTATTGCACTATAAGTACCTTCCTTTTCTCACTTAAGGTATCTTAAAGATATTGTTATACTATGGTATAAAGAACTTTCTAAATCCCTGCCCCCTCCTGTGGTACCGGACATTGACCCCAGGGGCCCTCTACCACTGAGCCACACCCCCATCCCTTTTTATTTTATTTTAAGGCAGGGACTCACTTAAGTTGCTGAGGCTGGACTTGTGATCCTCTTGCCTAAGCCTCCTAAGTTGCTGGGATTACAGGCATGTGCCGCCATGTCTGGCTTTCTTATTCTTTTTGCCTAGTTGCATAATATTATATTGTGTGGATGTGTCATAGTCTTTTTAGTCAGCCTCCTTTTGATGAATAATTATGTGTTTGCTGTTACAAACAACAATGCGTGCATCTATTGTTTTGCTTTAATGTAAATATGTCTTAGGTTAAATTCCTAGATAGGGAGTTTGTTGAGCCAAAGACAAATATAAATACATGTGCATTTGTAATTAGTCAAATTGCTCTCTCTGTTAGTTTCCAATTGCTGCTATAACAGATTACCACAGATATAGTTGCTTAAAATAATACAAAATTACTGGGGCTGGGATTGTAGCTCAGTGGTAGAGCGCTTGCCTCGCATGCGTGAAGCACTGGGTTCGATCCTCAGCACCACATAAAAATTAATAAATACAAATATTATGTCCATCTACAACTAAAAAATATTAAAAAAAATAATAATAAATTACTATTTTATAGTTCTGGAGGTCAGAAGTTTTAAAATTACTGCTGGGGCTCTAGGGGAGAATCTATTTCCTGGTTTTTCCAGCTTCTAGAAAGTGTCTGTATTCCTTGGCTTGTGGCCTCTGTTCAAGGCCAGCAGTGCATAATCTTCTGACTTCTGCATTTGTTATCACCACTTCTCTGATTCTGATACTCCTGCCTTCCTTTTATAAAGACTCTATGATTATATTGGACCCACGTGGAGAGTCTAGATAATGTCCCCATTTCAAGACCCATAACCTTAATCACACCTATAAATTCTCCTTTGCCACATAAGGTAACATATTCACAAGTTTTGGGGATTAGCATGTGGACATATTTGTGGAGTCATTATTCAGACTATTACAATTTAAACTCCCACACTCACACCCTCACTCACAGAATGTACATTCAAATTTTTTGAATCCTTATCAATCTGATAGGTTACATCAATGTTATGTCCATGTAAAATTTTTATTGTATTTCTCCTACTATGGGGAGAAGCTCCAATCATATATCTAAGAGTTATCTCCTTTTTCTTTTTGAGCTATCTATTTTTGAATGATTTGTCATTGCTTATTTTTGTATAAAGTCATTAGTTGCACATTGATTATATATTTGTGAGAGTAAATGGTGTCTCTGAGAAATAAGTTGTACATATTTTTTTTTTTCCAATTTGTCATTTGTTTCTAGTTTGCTTATGGAAGCCTTTTCACCCTGCCAAAGTTTTTATTTTTATGTAGTTTGAATATATCAAATTTAGTTATGGCTTCTAGGTTTGAGGTTATAAAAATCTTCTCCACTTTAAGGTAATAAAGGAAATTCAAATTCTTTTAAAATTTAAATAATTTTAAATAATTAGAAAAAAAAATAACACACAGGAAACATATGGTCTTTGTTGAAAGGTAGAAAATACAGGTCAACAAAAAGAAAAATCACCTAAGACATATATTCTCTTGTGTATTCTATGTAAGAGTGGCCTTTGGTTGCAGCCTGTTTGGAAGTGGGGTTAGGCAATGAACTGCTGAAGCTGGCTTGAGTGGGTTTTTGAGAACAGTTGAGCCAATAGTGAGAGCAGCTCTCCCAGAATTATGTCCAGCAACATCTATTTGGTAGTTTGCAACTGATCCTGTTGAGAATATATACACCATAGAAACCAGCAAATGCTACCAACCAGAGCTTTCCCTGCTGGAGAGCCAGTTGTTAAACATTTACCAGTATATCACTAGGGCTAGAGTATTTTTCTAAAAGATTTAAAAAAAAAAGAATCTAAGAACTGATTTTACTTAATTGTTGTATTTCTTTTGAAATAGCTGAGTGGAGTTGGGTGGGGTTGAGGATGATTGTGTGTGGGGTAGATTTAAATTTGTGGTACTTGTGGTAGTGTGTGTGTGCACATAGAAGTACATATTTACTGTAATATATTGTACATTAAATACTATGACTTGCTTTTTTAATGATATATTGTAGCTATCTTTCTATCTCAATAGCTATTTATCCAAATCATTATTTTATTTATTTTTTTAAATATATATTTTTTTAGTTGTAGATGGATGCAATATCTTTATTTTATTTGTTTATTTTTATGTGGTGTTGAGGATCGAACCCAGTGACTCACACATGTGAGGTGAGTGCTCTACCACTGACATATAGCCCTAGTCCCCAAATCATTATTTTAGTGGTTGCATAGCACACCACAAAATGACTTATTGTATTTTGACCAATTCCCATGATGAGATGTTTGTGAAACACCTGTATGTCTTGGATTCCCCCTCCAGTTGATTTAGTAGGCTGTTCAACTCTTTTGCAAGTATGTTGAGATTATCACTGAGAAAACTGTCAAGTCCTTTGATACTCTCAGATGATACTTCTACAGTGTTGACATCACTATTCTAACTATTCCCAGCCAGGTAGGCCTTTGTAGAAATGCCCTGATTTCTTCTGGTATAGCTAGCTCAGGCCCCTTTGAGACAGATATTTTGGAGATATTTATGTAGCAACAGCAACTCAGGAAGAAAGAATCCTGGCACTGGAGATGTGCATTCCAAGAGACAGAAGCCCTGCCATGAGACAGACAGGGTGACAATTAAGACATACATGAAAATAAATGAGAATAAGTCTCATCAATTCATTGAGAGGATTCAGACAGGCCAGCAGGAATGGAGGATTCAGGGAAGAGATAACTACAGAAAGTATTTTGGGGTTGCCTTCAAGTGAGAATGACGTCTTATTATAGACTTAAAAAAATTTAACACAGTGGTTATTTCTCAAGTATCCAGAAAATCCTCAACACTATGTTTAGGAAATTTAAGAGAAATTTAAGAAAGCAATGAGTGGACTGATTTTAATCAAGGAAAAAGCGGGAATTTTCTTAAGCTCACAGGAACATTATACGGTATTGGTTTGCTGTTGTTACATCCAGGACCTTTGGCTACTGAGTGTGCTTTTGGCAATGAAATACAAGATTACTGCACTCCAGCGAGTTCACAGAGTTATCCTGTGATGTTGTTTGAATAATGTAATTGCTCTGAGTGGGATTCCTATGTACAAAAGGGTGTTAGGTGCTCTGGACTTGTCTGACAAGTGCTAAAAAAAAAAAGAAAAAGAAAAAAAAAGAATATTACTAATATGTGGAATTTTAATTAGTGCCTACACCAAAGCTTTGAAAATAATCTTTTGGTGTTTCCTTGAGCCTAAGGGCAAACAGACCCTACCTAGTTGAAACACTGTATATACTCTGTGGTTTTTGATTCTTAAAGCACTTGCCACTGGAAGGCAGTGTTGCCTAGTCACTGTGTTCATCCAAGATGTTGGGCAGATCTGAAGAGTTGGCCTGAATTTGCAAGGATTCCCCAGGAACCAAAAGAAGTGCTTTTATCTATGCTTCTTTTCTGAATCTGGCAAAGATTGTGGGCAGCTCATGGAGGTACCAGCCCTGCTGGGTGTTTCCTTGAAGCAGGCGTGTTGGCCTTAATTGTGTGAGATCAGCCTGCCTGGATTGAGATGTTGAGCCTGGATCTCCTTCGGTCTCCACTTTTTCAGCTGTGAAATGGGATCTTCAGTCCTCACAATCTTTTTTTTTTTTTTTTTTGGTACTGGGGATTGAACTCAGGGGTACTCAACCACTGAGCTATATCCTCAGCCCTCTTTTGTGTTTTATGTAGAGACAGGGTCTCATTGAGTTGCTTAGCACCTCGCCTTTGCTGAGGCTGGCCTTGAACTGGCAATTCTCCTGTCTCGGCCTCCCAAAGTGCTGGGATTACAGGCGTGCGACACCACTCCTGGCTCAGTCCTCACGGTCTTGACAGCAAAATATAAATAAAAAAATACAATAAAAGCAGAGGGTGGGGTTTTAGTATAGTCAAAGACACACGAGCTTATCAATGAGTAAAAAATGTCATCCTTTCAGAAATATTACTTTTTAAAAAAATTTTATTTAGAAATTTCACTTTGAGTATTAACTTTCATTAGATCAAATTAGTTCATTATCCTAGATATTTCTTTTTTCCTATTGAATCTGGTAGAAGTCTAGGTAAATCATGAGTTCTCAAAGAAAATTGGTTCAACAATTTAATATTCTTTCTGTACTTTTTTATCCTTATCCACAAATATTCAGGTCATATTTTGATAGAAGCACACTTCAGGGTTTAAAGTTGAGGAGTATTCTCTGTTGACTTTTTAATAATGGGTGTTTCTTCTTCAGACAGTTAATTATCATCCCTTCTCTTTGTAAAGTGCTTTAAAAATTTAAAGCCTTTGTGTGTTTTTCCTCAGTGGATTCTCATAGCAGTCTGATAAATTTGGTAAAGGAGGGATCATGAATTCTAATTTGATGCTCAGAAAACAAGTTCAGGTTGGGGGATGCTCCCAAAGCCACTCAATCAACTTCAGGTTCCAAAGTGTGCTTTCTCGCTTCCTGATCTACACTACATATAAACAAAGGCCCCTTCCTCTCACAGGCTGTGGTAGGAAAGCTGCAATTGTAAGCATTTTTGTCCCATCTTTCTTCCTTTGGTTCATATAGACAAACATACCTCTTATTGGTCCACACAGCATCATTTTTCATGGGCTTACCATGAATGAAGGCTCTGTACATTAAAAGCCTTTCTGCTTCTTAGGGAGCTTTATTCTAAGGAGTGTTTCTGTGCACACGTCTTTTACTTGAAAGACTATGGATCACTTTTCAAACGTGAAATTGTCTTATCTGAAATACATTCCTACCTGTGCTGAAAGATATAATCAATGCCTTGATCATACAGACAATCTCTATCAAAAGTGCCTTAGATCCCAAAGAGCCTAAGGGTACAAGAGAGGTCTTTCCTGGTGTCAGAATGTTGTCTGAGCTCAGCTCCCTTGTGGACCTGGCACGAATGAAAGTTTCAGCAAACTGCCTCAGAATCCCTCTAATCCCTTCCGTGTTTTCAGCATCAGATAATTAACATATTTCTAGGTGCAGGTCACTTTAGTTCAGTTAATGTCTTTATGTCTTGTGACATCTTAGTTTGAGTGTCATTTTGAAAACTGGAAGCTGGAGTGTGCTAGGTAATGAATTAGTTAATGAGGATTCTTTTGTCATTATATCAATTATCAAAAGAAATTGAAAATTAAATTCACCTTCCTCAGGGCTCTACAGCAAGATTTGCAAATGAGGAATAGTACCTCTAAGGCTGCTTGGAAAGTCAAAGTCAGACTTATAAGTGTTATTTAGGTAGTCTGTAAGCTCCAAAAGCTAGGGTCCTTGTATCCTTGCAAAATCCAGCTTAGCACAGGTGTTTTTTGACTAGATAGATCATAGTTATTGCTATTCTTTATATTTATGTTGTGCTTGCCAATGAAGTATCTCAGATTGTGCCTATATCACTTAAAAATCGGTCACACACATAAATTTTAATGTAAAATTTAAACATTTTTAATTAAAAATTTTGTTGAAATGGTTTTAGATTTACAAGCAGACATAAGAAATATTACAAAGAGATCCATGTCATATTTTCCTAGTTGTCCCTGGTATTAGCATTTTGCAAAACTATCATGTAATATCATAACCAGGGTGACATTGATTCAACTCAGTGATCTTGTTCAGATTTCCTATTTCACTTGTATTCATTGTGTGTGCGTGTGTTTAGTTTTTTTTTTAGTTGTAGGTGGACACAATATCTTTATTTTATTTTTATGTGGTGCTGAGGATCGAACCCAGTGCCTCCTGCGTGCTAGGCAAGCATGCTACCACTGCGCCATAACCCCAGCCCCATGTGTTTAGTTTTATATAGTCTTATGTGTTAGATTTATATATCCACCACCACTCTCAAGACACGGAGCAGTTGCACCACTGCTAAGGTGCCTCCTATTGCTCCTTTATACCCACACCCACCTTGCTCATGTCCCTGGCAACCACTAATCTGTATTCTATTTCTAAAATTTTGGCACTTCAAAAATATATAAATGGAATCATAAAGTATGTAACCTTTTAGGACTAGATTTTTTTTCACTCGGCGTAATTCCCTGGATATTCATCCAAGTTGTTGTGGATGTCAGTGATTTGTTCCTTTTTATTGCTGAGTTATATTCCACGGTATTGATCTACCAGTTTACTTATCTGTTCATTCTACAGAAAAACATCTGGGTTGTTTCCTGTTTTATCTACTATGAATAAATCTGCTATGTGCGTGCATATACAGATTCAGCACAAATATGTTTTCATATCTCTGGAATAAGTGCCCAACATATACACCTTTTTAAAGAGTACTAGGAATAATTTTCATGGTGCCTTCCAGAGATAGTCTTCTTCTAAAAGATGACCCATTTCAGCTTGGGTAGAGGCTCCAGACTTGTCAACACTGTGTTTATTATTTGCATTTTGGCCCAGATAAATAGAAAACCTTTTGGCATGACAATAACTTGAATTTCAGTCAGTTCACTCAGTGGCTATTTCATGGGGGAGATGAGATATTAGTGATCTAAAAATGCTTCGCAGGCAGAGTGATCACTTCCTGCTCTGCCTTCCTACCTATGCATTCTCACAGTCACATGAAGTCCTGCCATTTCTGCCATGTTGCATTGTGGCCATTTGTTTTCCTACTGGACTCCCCACCCTGCTGATTATCTCAATTCCTTGAGCCCTGTGCTCAGTGAATCATCTCAGTGATGCAGAGTAGATACCTACTAAATGTTGCTCACAGAATGCTTTTCTTTTTTGCACAGGATGGTTTATGAGTCATCTAATATAATTAATTTTCATTGAGCTAAATGGATACAAAATAGCAAAAAATTACTTTAGTATTCTCCAGTTATGCCTTTATAATCTTATATTAAAGAGAAGGAATTCCAGATTAATAGTATGCTTTGAAGAAAATTGGGGCATGGTTTTATTAGTTAGGATGAAGGGAATTTAGTAAGCACAAACATGATGTAATCCAGTATTTCATGGGAGAAAACTAGGAATTCAACTGTTTGTGTTACATCAAAAAATAATGTAAAGCAACATTAATCCCCAACTTGTATTTTTGTAATGGAATAATGCATGTGTGATATTTAAAAATACCCCATCTATATTTCGACAGTTGGAAGATATTTTTTTTTTTAATTTTTTTTTTAGTTGTCAATGGACCTTTTTTTTAAAATTTATTTATATGTGGTGCTGAGAATCGAACCCAGTGCCTCACGCATGCTAGGCAAGCGCTCTACCACTGAGCCAAACCCCAGCCCCAGTTGGAAGATATTTAATGTTATTTTAATTCAGTTTTATATGAGGTAGGATTTCAGCAACAATCCTTGAGGCTATAGACTTCGTGGCAGAAGGAGTATCAGAAATCTAGATAATTTTATTTTTACCTTCAGTGGTTTGAGTTTGATATTTTATTTCAACCTTCATGATGGATGGTGCATTCCTGCCTGCTATTGCTATTAAAACTTTTATATATTACATTGCTGTTGTTCACACTCAAGAAGGTAAAGACCAACAGTTGTGGAGCCCAAAACTGGGCTTTATTTGTAGAAATAAATACAACATTAAAATATCTATATGACAAGGAAAATATTAAGACAGATCAATGAAATGTGCAAATAGTTGCATAACAATATTTGGAATTATAAGTTTGAACTTTTCTCATAAATCTTTTCTGGGCATTTCTGAAGATAACTATATTTAATTATTATGATATCTCCTTTTGCTACTGCTGTGAGGGAGACTGTTATGTAATACTGCCAAACTTCATTTCAAAAGATTGGAAAGATAGGTTTTGAATAATACAAACATTTGATTATCTGAAGTAGTCCTTACGCTGCTATGTGATCTGATATGAGATCTGTCCTTTTCTTTCAAGTTTGACAAACTTTTTATACCAAAGAGATTATAGACATTCTCCTTGTGTAAAGACTAGAAGAAAATTATGAACTCTTCCATTCTTGACACCTTTTCTATTATACTTTGGAGCGTTTGCATTGGTAGGCTAATACATGATATTGTTTAAGAAGCAGCGGCAATTTATAGTTTGGCTGAAGCAAGTTCTTGTAATAATGACAGGCACGGTGCAGCACTAATCCATGGGGATCTATGCAACATGGAAAACAATACACTTTCCACGACGTGTTTGAATTATGAATCCAGTGGTGGGCGGTCTCTAAGTTCTGTGCAGAATAGCTTTGGTGTGAGTTGATGGAGCATTTTGTACCTGGGATTCAGAACTTTTATGAAGGCCAATACCCTGAAACTCATTCAAGCAATAAATTCACTTGTCTTTGAGTTTACAAGGCAATAAACAGTGAAGGCCTTTGACCTTAACATTTACTGAATACATTTGCAGCAGTTGTGTTTATTGACAACTATTTATAGGGAAGCATTGGGTACTGAATTTCCTAAGGGGAAGTGGGGGAGCAATTTTGCAGGTCCTTTTTGTTAAAAATAAACATTCTGAATTTAATTTTCAGCTATTTGACTGATCTTTAGTTTTGGGTTAGGGTTTGAGTCTGTGTGCAAATATTGCTTTGGGTATTCCTTTCCTGTGATCAAACCTTAGTCAGATTAAATATGTTCGAAGAAGACTCAGAGAGAGAGGAAAAACACTGGAGCAAATGCTTGCCCAATACAGCCAGTGGGTGCTCCTGTGCTTTGAAAGTAGGACAGAGAATGGTAAAGGGATTTAAAGCTTTTTTCTTCTTCTCTAAATTCATTGTATGTCATGGAGTAAATCACATACCTTCTGTATGAACATCCAGTTCTAAGGAACAATGACACTGTGTCTCCCAAAGATGATGGGAGGATTTATTAATCCCAACTACATGACACATTTTGAGTTTCATGGGATTAAGAACATGAAAGCAAAAGAGGAATTTTTATTATTGAAATAATTACTGTGGCATGAAAAGGGCAGCCTGCAGTTCTTTATTCCTGAAAGTCCAGAAGGATTACCATGGTTCTGCATTGCAGATGGAGCACCCAGGCACAAGGTAATCTAGAGCTTTGTTTTAGTTAAGAGTGAGTCTTGCGATGGTTGAATTAAAAATGATGCTGTACGAACGCGGGGTACAGGGCATGAAGCAACCCCAGTGGTATGGGTCATTTTTACTCCAGGAGATTCCTCTGAATCAAGTTTTTGCTGTAGATTCAAACGGCAGTTACTTCCCAGCATGGGGGAGGCCCCTTCTGGTGATGCTATTTGAACATGTTTGAAATCAGGAGAAATTCCTTACAGATTTTGGTGGGGCTCATGCCTTGGAGAAGAAGTGCTGATCGTTATCTTCACATCTGGTGATGGTGGGAGTACTTGAGGGAGTAGTTAACAGAATCCATGCCTCCCAGATTCCACAGCAACATTGACACCACAGCAACACTGACACGGCTCTCCTGGTAGTTGAATTCTGCAAAATCTATGGCTGGCAGCCTTGCAGTTATCTTAAAAAACTTTGGCTCACAAAATTCTTCACAAGCTTTCTTTTCACAGAAGGAGCAAACTGCTAACAAAACAAAGTATGTGTTCTTTGGGTTCTATTGTCACTTTTTTTAGACATTATGTATCTGTGGACCTGCTTCATTATGGCCTGGGCTATATATGTGCCCACTGACTTGAATCTTGGCTGGCTTGTGTGTCTATTTTAATAGATTATGAATGAAAAGGGGCTTTCATTTGCTTGTTGAGGAGAGGGAGGGTGGGATCTTATCTGGCAGTTTAGCTAGGTAAATCGGTTTTATGGGGTCAGTGTTTAATGGTTCTAGTTAGTACTGCCTAGAGAAAAAAACTGTTCAGATGGCACAGGCTACCCTCTTACACGTATGGTCATTGTTTGGGAAGTGGAGATATAGTGTGGGTGACTCTGGACAATGCATTCATTAAGACCAGGAAAGTGATTCCCGGAGCAGGGACTACCCTTGGAAATCAGTTTGTGGGATTGAGGTTCAGTAACTGGAATGACTTGTTGTTTTATGGAATGAAGTGTTTTGCATTATCCTTTTCATAGTTATATGTTAGAGTCATATGGAGTCTGATGTTTAGTGTGGCCACGTCACCTTGGAATTACTTTCGCCTCAGCTGAGCCACTTTGTTGTCATGCCCCTGGCCTGTAACTGAAGACACATTCCACATGAAGTCAGTGTTGTGCAATGATATTAGTTGGGCAGAGCAAGTGGCTGCTTTCTAAGGTTATCGTGTGTAATGCTTTTTCCAGTTCAAGAGCCTATCTTGTTTTAAACAACTTTTTGAAAGGCAGCCAAGGAAAAGGTTGGCTCAGATATGCCCTCACCAGTCCTGTTTATGGGTTACAGTGTTCCACTTCTTGGAGGAAAATGATAAAGCAAAGCTGGCTTTGGAGTATGTGTGTTGGGAGGTGCCTAGGAATATGTGGTGATGTATTTAAATCCCACATGTAAGAGTAAGGACCGAAGGGACAAAAGCATTGCAATAGGAAAATCCATCACTATCTTACACTTAATTACAGGTACTGAGGTAAGAGTGACATTCTAATAGTTGTTCATGAGAGAGTACATTAGTAACAGTGATCTAATAGGAGACTAACTGGCATTACTTTTGATGGGTGGAAGTTGGGGCAAGAACATAAAAAATGGCATCAGAATATTTGGAGGATTTCTGTTTTCTGTTCACTCTTATCAAATATAAAGGTGTGCAATAAAGTTTTCTTTTTGACTGCTTCCTCTAGGGAGGCAGAATTTTTTTTTTATGATTCAACTGATGCCACATTAACTTCACGACACTTACCTTGAAATGCAGGAAATTTAGTAGGAACACCCTGAAACAACCAGAGGGATCCCTACTCCCCCAGAAAACAAATGGTGCACATAACTTCATGTCAGAAACAAACAGACAAACAAACAAAATCCAGAGATTCTCTTTGTTCAGCAGTGAAGGGAAATGCCTTTAGCCAGACAGTCTAAACATAGGAATGTTGGGCAGGGGATCAGATCCACAATCGGAAAGGGAGAACAGGCCGATAAGGTGAGGAAGAAAGCAGCGTCAGTCACCAAAGCTGGTTTCCGAGGTAAAGTGAGGAGGGCCAGGATGTTTCTGATATCATCGCATGGTCCTGTTAAACCCTGGCACACACCACGGGAACTACGACTCAGAGGCACAATATAAGTAATGCAATGTGCAAATAAGGAACCTACTGAACTGTGCTTCAGTGAGAGATGAAAGGCATTTAGTTTGATGTGAAGCTGTCTTCCTGGGAAGTAATCTTCCTCATTCCCAACAGCGGTGTCCCTTCTGTACCCAGTGCCATTGAGCAACCTGTGAGTTGTGTAACTTGGAGTAGAGATCATCTGCATTCTGAGCTCTAGACATGTGAGGCTTATTTCCATGTTTCAGGGAGACAGACCATTTTCGTGAACTGGAGATTTTGTATGGGGCACTTGCCCTTCCATCCAAAGTAGGCTGCCTCAGTGGGTTATGTTACATGAGTGTCAATGCAAAAACACTCATGCTTTTCTTCCTCCTGTTTGTCCCTTGGAAGTGTGACCTTTCTGGGTAAAATGGCAACTTTGAACATTTCCTGTGCATTTATGAGTTTCTAGGATTTTATTTATGGCTTTTAGTCCTACCCTGAAAAACTCAGACTTGTGGCCATAATAATAAGAGGTGAAGATACGAGTTTCAAAATTTGCCTGAGTTGTGGGATGAGTGGGCTTGGTTATTTGGTGCAGCTGAGCATTTTTGAGATGCTTACTTTTTCCCTTCTGGTTCACCCTTGGAGAGTATGGATAGAAAACAGAACAAACAAAACAACAAAATCCATCATATGCTGGGGGTTCAAGCGAAACTAAGGCATATTTCAAGTGGTTCCAAAGCTTGTTTCTGGCCCCTCTCAGGGTACTGGTCCTGATGGGATGCCTTCAGGTGTCCACATGCAGAAGCTGAGCACTGCTGCTGAGTGCGGATGGTCAGTAAGTGGAAAGCAGAGGTGGAATACCTCCGCCTGCCTTCTTGTCCAACATCGATCTCATGATGGTGTTTATAGGTAGATTCCAGGTGTGCTTGACTCCAGGGTGGGTTTTCAGAGGTGACAGGTGGTATGTTTACTTCAGCATAAAAAAGGTCAAATCGTATTAGCACTGGATCTCCAGGCCAACCTTTTCACCATCCCCTGAGAGTGCCTGCTGGGCCCAGAAGTGGAAGGAGAGAATGCTTCCCCAGGAGAAGGGAAGAGGTGTCATTTCACAGTGGCTGCAGTAGAGGTCGCAGCTTGAAAGGAAAGTGCTACTCAGAGGCTGTGAAACCGGGCCTTTTAACTGGGTGTCCCCAAGGGTCATTCCTCTTGGTGCACCACTCTCAGCTGCTGGCCGGCTCTTGGTGGTGTTCTGCAGCTGCGGGGTTTGGTGAGCTCTGTTTAGGAATGCTTAATTAGTTTGACCTGCCCCACTGCTTCTTACATGAAGAGAAGCACTCTGGGGATACAGCTTCAGACTTTGAGAAAAGTACTGACCTCTTTTAAAAGGACATTGTGTGTGTGTGTGTTTGTGTGCGCGCGCGTGATGTTGACTCACATCCTTTCTCTTATTATATTGCATATGCACATAAAGTTGGATATACCTTCCGTATGCTTACAAAACCAGTACTATTTAAAATAACAATGTTAATCAACTAGAGGAGATGGTGTTGCTTTGCTAAAGCCCAAATCACTGATTAATAGTAGAAACACGAATTTGAGACCTAGGCCTACCTTGAATTAATGAATTAATATTTGTTTATTTATTGTGCTGGGATTGAACCCAGGGTCTTGCACATGCTAGCCAAGTGCTCTACCACTGAGCTGTATCTCTAGCCCTTAATTTATATTTTTAAATTTATAAATGATGTTAGTTCAGAGAATCTCTGTACAAGCAAGCGAGTTGTATGAAACAGGTGAATAACTTCAAGGTTTTGTTAGTTTAGAGACATCAGACCTCATATTAAAGGTAAGCTTTGTAGCTGAGTGTGGTGGTCCATGCCTATAATGGCTTAGGAGGCTGAGGTAGGAGAATTGCAAGTTCCAAGTCAGCTGTCAGCAATGGCGAGGTGCTAAGCAGCTCAGTGAGACCCTGTTTCTAAATAAAATACAAAATAGAAGCTGGGGATGTAGCTCAGTGGTTAAGTGCCCCTGAATTCAATCCATGGTACAAAAAAAAAAAAGTTAAGGGCTGGGGCTGTAGCTCAGTGGTAGAGCGCTTGCCTAGCATGCGTGAGGCACTGGGTTCGATCCTCAGCACCACATACAAACAATAAATGAATAAAATAAAGATCTATCAACAACTAAAAAAAAATATTAAAAAAAAAAAAAGTTAAGCTTTGCTGAAAATCAAATTTTCAAATGTTGGTTTGAATGAGGCAACAGTTAATTATGAGATGATATCTTTTGTTCTAGAAGGTAAGATTAGCACTGCAGGGCATCGAAATCTGCATGGGCATCTCATTCAGTGTCTGTTGGAATTGGGACCCAACCATTTTATCTGTTATATGTTATTATGTTGATACTAACAAATGAGTACAAATAGTGATGTGCAGAAGCAGGCCACCTAATGCATAATTTCACATTGCAAACGGAATATAGAATATTGTGGCAGAGGTGCTTGTGAGCACTGAACGTCAGTATTACTATATGCCTTGTGGTGAATTTTTTCCCCTACCAATGTATTTATTTAAAAATTTTTTTTTTTGTTGTAGATGGACACAATATCTTTATTTTATTTATTTTTATGTGGTGCTGAGGATCGAACCAGTGCTTCATGGATGCGAGGCAAGTGCTCTACTGCTGAGCCATAATCCCAGCTCCCCTCACCAATGTTAAAAGTGAAGTACTGTGAGACTGCCACACGTGGGAACACATGCTATGGCAAGGCAGAGCAGCATGGGCAGCCTTGAGCAAGGTTCCGATGTAAGGCTCCAGCAAGGTGATTCAGAATTTGCTGTTACACATTTGAGATTATTGTCATTGGAAAAAATTTTAAAAATTTTATAGAACACAATGGCCAAAAATTGGAAACAATCTCCATGTCCTTAGGTGGATAAAAGAATAAGCAAACTGATACTTAAGTGCTATGGAATGTCATGCAGCCTCAAAAAGGAAGAGATATTGACACTTCTTGCTACAACATGGACAATCCTTGAAGACTTCATGCTAAGTGAAATAATCATAAAAAGACAAATATTGTATGATTCTACTGACATAAAGTATCTGGGGTAGTTAAAATCATAGAGAAAGAGGTTTCCAGGGGCTAGGGAGGGAGAGAGGGGAATTAGCATTAAGTAGATGCAGAGTTTCAGTTGGAGGAGATTGAAAAGGTCTGCAGATGGTTGGTGGTAATGGCTGCGTAATGGTGTGAATGTACTTAATGTCACTTTGCTCTAAACTTAAAAAGTGGGCCAAAATGGTAAATTTTATGTTACATATATTTTAACACAATAAAAATCCTAATAAAATAATTTCAGACCCCAAAGAATTCTGTAGTACACTATCTGGGTGTAGCGTACCAAGAAGAGTCCAGACACCACAGTCCAATCTGCTACTGTTCTTGGAGACCTGAGAGGAAGACAGACTGTTGTGCTAGTTTTTCATAAATCTAAGTTTATCAAGTTAAAACGACCTCTTTTAAAAGGATACTGTGGGGCTGGGATTGTAGCTCAGTGGTAAAAGCGCTTGCCTCGCATGTGTGAGGCCCTGGGTTCGATCCTCAGCACCACATACAAAGCAATAAAATAAAGACATTGTGTCCATCTATAACTAAAAAAAAAAAATTAAAAAAAAAAAAAAAAGGATACTGTGTGTGTGTGTGTGTGTGTGTACCCACGCACACGCGTGCACCCTGCTATAATAATTATTATGGAGTTATTTTTATGCCACTTCTCTCTTGGAGGGTGGGGCTTAAAAATCTTCTTTTAGTGAAATGCAGAGAGTGGCCCTTGATGGTGATTTTTTTGAAATATATCTAATTGGCAGAATAAGTAGTTGGTAACTCTACGTGGCTACCCAATTAAATGCTTATTTAAATAACTGATGAGTGAAACCTAGAAGTCTGGGAGCTGCTGCTTTTTGAAACTGGCATGTGGTCCTGTTATTCCTTCCCATTTTGATGGCTATACTTACTCAAGGTGCATTGAACAAGAGAAAAATTATAGCTTAGCATTCTAGAGCCAGATTCCATCGTCTCCCTCAGCGGCCTTTGCAAAACACAAGGAATGACACAGATGTACGCTGTAGTTAACTCTCTCTCAGTATTTATTGAACACCTAAGGTAGGCTTGGGAAACAGATGAAAAGGCTTGGTCCCTGCCCTGGAGGAGCCCAAGGCCTGGCAGGGGAGGCAGCCACACCAACAGCCTGCTATAACATGATGTGATAAATTCTGTCATAAAGAGATGGACAAAGAGCTAGGGGAGCACAAAGGAGGGGTAGTAAACTGTAACATTATCCCAATGTTTTATAGCTTTTATGGTAAGGAAATATATTGTCTAAGACTTAAAGTAAGACCCTTTTGGCTGAGACGTGGGCCCATTTCCCCTCATTTTGACCCCAGATACGAAATATCTCCCCACCAAGATGTGGGCAGCCATGGATCACGAATTCTGGGTTAGGATCTGTGATAGAAGACAAATTTGGGGGACATGTCATTTTTAACAAAGCTCAAATGTGTCAGAAAGAAGAGTTAGGAGCGCAGAAGTTGGGTGGATCAGATAAGAACCAGGGTAGCCAGGACCCCAGGAAACAGAGCAAGTCCTCCTCCAAAAGGTTGCCAAACCCCAAGTGCCAAAGTGGCCAGAGGACAGCAGTCATGCCATTGCAAGGAAAGCTATTGGGAAAAATAACAATAGATAATATTTATTGAAAGCTTAGTGTGTTTTAGGCACTGTACTACACCCATTCTTTTACTTAATCTTCACAACCATGCTGGGGATATTAGTATTGTTGTTCCCATTGAGATAACTGAGACTTGGCTTACTAACTTGTCCCAAATGGCAGAAAGAGGATGTGCTGGAGATAGAGCCAGGGCTGCAGGACCCTAAAGCTCTCAGACAAATGGCAGCACAATCTCAGTTCCCAGTGCAGGGAATACTGCAGGGAATACTTGGATACTCCACCAGTGGCTCAAATTTAATGTGTGAAAGTAAAAAATGGTGTGTCTTCTGCCCAGTCCAGATAGCATCTCCATTTGTCTCCCAGGCATAAGACCCTAGCTTATTCTTTTCTCACTTCTTGCATGCCTCATCCAAAAGGTTGTCTTCCCCTGCTGGTGTCCAGTCCAGACTTTGACTCCCTGTGCCATGTCTATAGTCACCTCACACTGCCTCTCACCTGCTCATTTGTCCTGTGGCTACTAGTCTCCACTGTCTTCAGTTAAAGGGAACTTCTCCGCTAGATAAAGCTTCGGTTAGAGCCCAGCTCCAATAACATCATTTCTGATAAAAATTTAATAGAATATGAATAACAACAATGGATTTCTCCCTGTGGATTCAAAAGAACGTTCAACCTCCTTAGCTTGTCATTCAAGGTTTTCAACAATATTTCTGTCCAGCTGTCTAGTGTTAAGTTGTATGATGTTACTATCATATCTATTGTGCCTGCCCTGAGTTCTTTTGTCCTAAGCAAGCCCACACGCCTTGCCTTTGGTTACCTCTGGGCCTTTATGCACGTGGTGGTTTGTTTCCTCCTTACCACCACTGAAAGTGACATCTGTTTCCTAAGGCATTTTGTGTGTCATAGACAGTAACCCAGTGGTGCCTATACGTTGATATGTACTGTTCTCAACTCCCCCATTAGACTCAGACTTCCTGCAGACAGGGATCTTGTCTCATTCATGTTTAGGTTCTCCTTCTAGCCTTGTTTGGGGAACTCAATCTTTAAAGGCATAGGTTATGTTCAAGAGAGTGGCAGATGGAAGAATGAGGGAGTCAGGAGAAACTTGGGTTCCAGCAGCATGATCAATACTTTAGATGCTTCTAGAATTTCTCCTGGAGAAACACTCCAACTTCTTCATCAATAGATTTTTTAAATTCTTTTTTTTATTTGTTCTTTTTAGATATACATGACAGTACAGTATATTTTGACATATCATACATACATGGAGTATAACTTCTATTCTTGTGGTTGTACATGATGTGAAGTTACACTGGTCATGTATTCATAATGAACATGGGAAAGTTATGTCTGATTTATAATGGAATTTTGTTTTAGGCTGTACTTTGCAGCTCTTATATCCCATTGTCTTCTCCCTCTTCATCAGCCACTTTCTTTTCACTCTTTTTTACTCTATCAATAACCATTCCACCTTTTGGGATCAAATTCACAATCTTCAATCACCCCAGAAATGCATTTATAGTTATTTCACGGATTTAGGTTTTATATATTCTAAAAATATTCTTATAGTCTTCTAATCATGTACATTCTGGGAGATTTAAACTTGTGATTATGTGCCCTTGAATTCCTTAGTTATCTTTTTACTGAGGCAGGGCTGTGGTGTTTCACAACATTGGGGGCCCTATTTGTCTTGTAACCTGTGCAGATGGTGCTCTCTGGAGTTGAGTAGTGCTCAGCCTGCCCAATGGTATGTAGTAGTCCTGAGTGTGGGTACATGAAAGTCAGGCGCACATCTCACTGACTTCTTATCATTTGTAAATCATCGTGGGCTTATTTGGACCTTGGGTGTCTCCAAGAAGGGTTGGATTGTATAAGTGGCTGGTTTCTTTAGCTACTTATAGAGTTTCAGGAAATCGGGCTTCTCCTTGGACTCCAGCCCTTGCTTGATCAGTTTCTCCACTTTCAGAGACACCACAGACTGCAGGTGTGAGGGCAGGGAGCCTGGGAAACCACATGCAGGTGCTCATTTTCACATTTGGGCATTCAGATTGGCACTGAGAGCAGAAAGGACTTGGAATCCAACATCACTGCCAATTATGAGAAGTTAGTTGTGGCCTTTTGTGTCAAAATTATGTGCTTGTTTAAGCCCTGGATACTATGGTGATCGGTCTTGTGTAAACACAAAGACAAATAATGCTTTATATTAGTCTACCACCTGTGCCTGTCAAGTTACCTAATTGCCTCTTCATGAGCCTACTTTTCATTGAATAAATGTACCAGGCAGTATAATGAGATGTTTCCCCTTCAAGCACTGGGACCGTTTATCCCCATTTGGGATGCCCAGCCCTCTGAATGCCATGACAACTAGGGACGGGGCCTTTCCTGCAGAGGAGTCATGGTGTGCGATTTTCTTGGAACTCAATGGGAGTTTGAAAGGAAAAATGACCCAGAGGAGGACAAGCAAGAAGAGACAGCCCATTAGCAGCAGAACCATATGACAGAGTAAAAAGCAACTTCAGAGCTGTCAGCGTAACAGCTGGGGGAACATGCCAAGAAGCCAAGAAGCCAGATGCTGCTGCTGCAAGACTATTTTCCACAAAGTTTGGGCCTGTGATGTTCATCTCAGCCCCCTGTGTGGCCCTGGGTGCGGGCCTTTATTGCTGGATAAAATAACAAAGTCAGGGAGAAGGGGGAATTGTGTGCATGCCCTCGGGGGCTAACTTATAAAGTCAAAGCAGACAGTAAGAAGTGGAAATCCTGTTCATTATAACCACCAGCATTATTAGGAATCTGAACTCTGTACATACCTCCTCCATAAGGGATTTATTTGGAATACTACCTAACAAGTGGCATATTTTAATTTGAAGCTAGACATTAAGTTGGTGAGGATCCCAGGGCTAGATCACTCTGTAGACTGTCTAGCTTCTTTTTGTGGCCTCAGGGATACCCAGATGCATGACGTCTTTCAGTATTGATCTTCATCCCAGATAAATGGAATTTGTCCTCATTATACAGATGAATGGACCAAAAAGAATCTTACTGACTTAAAGGAATGCTAAGTGGCTTGCTTAAAGTTATTCCCTTTGACATCTTTAGGAACAGAACCTCCTGAGTGCTGAATGTTGTGCTCAGCACTTACCCAGAGGCTGCATTTACTGTTGCTTTTCCCTCTACCTATTGTCTCACTCCTCAAGTTCACCTGTTTTCATCACATTCCCTCCCCTCCACCCTGCAACCTTGGACTAACAATATAGGAAACTAATGTATTTTCTTTCATACCCAAAAGACTACTGGAGGAGTCACTTCTTGTTTTCTTGGAAGATAAAACATTTTGTCCTTTTTTTAAAAAAAGACTATCTGTTCTGGAGAGAATTTCTGGAGATAAGCTGAGTAGATACTTACAGAATCTTGAGGTGCAAGGAAAGGATTCTTTTTGCATCAGGCAAATAGAGCAGTCAGAATATAGATGGCAGGAAACAAGTTTTGTGCATTTCCTGATGACATTGAGGGTGAGAATCCTTTGCCTTCACAATAGGGGAGCTGGGTTGAAGTATTTTCTAATATGTCCACTCATAGTTTATTTCCCCACCTGAAAGAAAGCAGATGTGGGACTATTGAAAGTATTGGGTCACATAAAAATCAGATACATTGTAGCTGGCATGGGGTGTGGTTCTGCCTTTCTGGCACACTGGAGAGGAAGAGCCAGGGAAAAGATATAATTACAAAGGTTACAGGTATAGGAAATCAGCAATGGTGAGATGTAGTCCCACCTTCATTCAGCCTGCAGAGAGTGAGAGAGGGGGCAGTGGCTGAACCCTGAGACCTGTCACTATAGCTGGAGTAGAGGGCTGCAGGGGACGAGCTGCGGCCTTCAGAAGTACATGTCCAGTTCGTGGAGACTGAGTGGGACGGGAGTTGGGGGAACACATACATGACCTCACTTTCCTAACAGGAGCTGGGGTTCACTCATACCTGACCTTCTTCCGGCCCTCTGCTCTCCTGCTGATGCTTCTCATTGATTGGACTCAGCAGGAAGCCAGAGACACAGTGGGGCTCAAAATACATGCAGGGTGGCCATCCTGGCCACAGAAAAGGGTAGAGAAGGGAGGCTATGGAAGACATCTGCACAGCTGGTGCACAATTTATGTGGGTGTTTTGTGGATCAGCTTTTTGGGTGCTATTCCACCCACGTGGATGTGGCTTGCTTTCACACAAATAAGGACTCTTTAGGCTTAAAAACCAACTGGCATAGTATAGATCTAACAGAGAGATGTGGCTCAGAATGTGGCTAGACCGATCACTGTGGGATTTTAATATATTCAGAGTTACTAGGAAAATATTTTTTAACAACAAGATTAGAGAGACACTTATTTACTATGCAAAAATCATGTTGGCCCAAGGACCAGAAGGGAAAAGATGAGATAAAAAGCAAGTTCGTGGTTTGTGGTGGGAGTGGGGGAACTTTTCCCTCTTTTAATTTCCTTTGTTGCTATTTTAATGCAGTTTTTTTTTGCAATAAATTAAAAATAAAGAGAAGTCACCAGTCCCCTAGCTGAGCTTATTTAGGCTTCTGGACAACCACATTGCCATAGCAAGTATCTCGGGTAAGGAAGACTTTAACATGATATTTCTTGCCCGAGTCTTGGAAACTTAAACTAGCATCCATGTGAGGCTCATTTTAATAGAGCCCTCTAGGTTTTTAAGCATTTTTTTCCATAATTACTTCTGTTTTCTTTATAAGCAGTTTTATGGGGACTGGAGGGGAGGTATTTTCCTTTACCCCTCAAGTGGCTTTGTGCCCAGTTCTCAGGTCATTGTGGATACACAAAATAAGACCCAGTCTTCTACACGGCTTTGTTGAAGTGGGACCTTCTATGCTGAGACCTGTCCTTCCTTTCAGGAGGCATAGAGAGAAGTTTTGTGGTTACTGGGTGTGGGAAGGGGAGCCAATACTCCATCAGAACATGGAAAACAGAAGACACCCTCCCTCCCCTACTTCTTTCCTGGTAAGGAGGCTGCTGGGCATCCAAATGCCAGGCACTGTTTCTAGCACATAACCTTGAGCAGTGGAGATGGATGGCTTTCATACTCCTCTTTCTGACTATGACTGCAAACCTGACTCCAATATCTGTGGACTGTCATGAGAATTTACCCTGAGAAAAATGTTTTGGTTGAAAGGTATTGTTTCTGATCTCATAGACTGTGACCAGTTGACAAGTTATCTGAGCTGGACTGGTTCAGGGGCCTGGCTTCCAGATGTGAACTGGGAGTTCAGTTTTCCATTTTCCTCCCACCCCCATCTATCCAACAGAAAAAGAAAAAAAAATTTTTTTTCACTTGCAAGGAAAATAACTAGTCGTCTAGTTCCTGACATGTATCTGATATCATTAGGTAAGGCCTGCATCTAGAGACAATTTTGTTTATATGAACTAAAAGATATAAATTGTGGCAAGGTAATTTTTTGTCTGAGCTCCGTGCAAAGAATAAGTACAGGGTTTGGGCAGAATTTACCCAGGGTTGATTGAGGACTTCTAGATTTATATCTAAATTAAAAAAATAAAGATGAATAGGTAAATTTTGTTTGCCTAAGCATGATTGCTTGATATTGTTTATCCTTGGTGAGAAGTTTAGAGTCAACAAATATCTTGAACATCATCTATGCACACAGGGTGGAGTCTATTAGGACAAAGGATGAGCCTCTGCCCTATAGGAGTGAACGATGAGAGGTAAACAGAGGCCTGGGTTGAACCCAGAGTTTTTCATGGGTTCTATAAATGAGCCCACAGACTGTGAACAGGTTGTTTCTGCTTCTCTGCCAGCTTTCTTGCCCTGACAAAAACTGGATTTTTTTTTTGTTTTGTTTTGTTTTTGGCTATATGTATATATTTCATGCACAGGTCATGGTCTTTTGAAGCTGGACAGTTTAGGTTTGAAGTTCACCTTTAAATGGTCTAGTGAGCTAAAAGCAAGGTAGTGGACTTTTCTGTGCTTCCTTTCCCTAATTTGCAGAAGAGAATATGAACTTCTTACCTTGTAGGAATCCTGTGATGCTTAAATGCAAGAGCATATCTGATCACCTTATCCTGAGGTTGCTTTTATTTAAATGATCTACTTTAGACTAGATCTTCTTGTATCCCTCTTGTTTCATTTTCCTGAACCGTTGAATGCAGAAAAAGTGAACTATAGGAGAGAGGGTGCTAAACCCTAAAGAATGTGTGAGGCTGATGGTCAGGAAGGACACACACAATTCAGTGTCCTGACTGCTACAAGATGCATAGCATATGCCATGTCTGCACAACTGTCCATTTAACCAGTACAGACAGTTCTAAATTGTTTCCCAAGAGCTGGCCCCTAAACCCAAATGTCAGAGGTGGACGTCCAGTTTCCCCAAGGGTTTTAATCACCTTCACGAAAGAGTCACTGGACAGGTGACTCTTGGACAGCCCTGAGTGTCTGACTGAGAATGCTACTTGTGCTTTGTTACTGTGGCCAAGCTGCTGTACAAGACCAAGTTAAAGTGCAAGCACAAGACCAAAGAAATATGAATTGTTTCAAAATTGGAGACAAATGTAAACTAATATAAAAATAATAGTACACCCTTGACCTTGTGTCTTTGAGGTTTCCAGGGCCTTGGAACTCTCTAATCTACTGTTTCATGGTTTAATCTGCTTTGTATTTCTCTAAGTTTAGTGCTGTTGGGAGAGTGGGGTACAGGGCTGGAGGAACTTAAACAAAGAACAGAAAAACAAGGGATGCTTGGCAACATTCAATTTTTAAAATATTTTTTGTTCTCATCTCAGAATGAATTCCATCATACTCTTAAAAAATTGCATAGAGAAAGGTTTTTTCAAAGAAATCAGTGTGTGTTTGCACACATGTAGATATTACATCCATATCTATCGCTATATATTTGTCACTGTTTTGGGATAGATTTTGCTTGTCACATTAGGATAATAAAGAAAATATTAAGGAGAGCGCAGTGGGGCATTTATGTGCTCCACACCATCTTTCCTCCCGTCTTCTATGGGGATTTCTAAAATAAATTTTTGAGATAAAATCTTTGATGGTAAAATGTCTTTGATGCTTCAAAAATTTGGAAATGAGAGATATATTCATTGTGCTTTTAAATTCAACTTGTGTTTATCAAGCACCTTCTAAGTGCCTGGGGAAAAAAATCAGTGTGCATCTCTATTGTCATTTCTAGGTAGCTTGCAGTAGTGTCAGAGAGAGTTGGAATTGGGGTGGAGAGGAGGACCCGGATATGCAGTAAACAGACAATTGGAGAGATATAGAGAAGTGTTAAGATAACCCGAATGCATGCCCATAAATGCTAATGAGACTTCAAGGTCTTTAGGAGAATATGACTAAGTCATGGCTGGGCAGTGAGGAATGTGGGACATAGAGTCAGAGATGCAAGACTTTTGGGAGATTTTCCTCCCCTTGGAAGAGGTCTCAGCAAAGCACTTGTGTCCATTGCTGAGTGGCATACACATGGAGGACAAGGAGGGAAGCAAATGGTGTGCAGAGTTTCCTCCCCACCCCTGCATGGAGGATGGAAAGACTGTCTTTGCTCTGGGAGGCCACAGACCTAGCTGACTTTCAGGGCAAACGTCAAGTCATCAGAAACAGTGATCAGATCTCAGGCGTCTCAGCATTGGTCATTCTAGAAGCTGGTGAGCTCTGCACGCATAACCACTCAGCGTTTCTGAGTGGGGCTTTTGCTCATAGTCTGTGCCCAGTTTTGCCAGGTTGAATTGCATTCATTTTTGTTATAGTTTATATATAAGATGTCCCCTGAAATTGAAATGCAACAATGTTCAGAGGGGGCTAATCCACATCAGTGGATTAATCCATTTGATTGATTAATAATGTGAATGGATTACTGAGTGGTAACTATAGGCAGGAGGGGCATTGTTGAAGGAAATAAGTCACCAAGAGGTGTGCCCTAGGGGATTGTATTTTGTCCCTTGCTTCTTTCTCTCTCTCTCTCTCTCTTGCTCTCTCTTTCCTAGTTGCCATGAGCTGAGGAGTTTTCCTTCACCATGCTTTTCTATCATGATGTTCTGCCTCACTTTAGGCCCAGAGCAATGGAGTTGGCTGACCATGGACTGAGACCTCTGAATTCATGAGCTCAAAAGAAAGTTTCACTCTTCTAAGTTGTTCTTGTCAGGTATTTTGGTCACTGCAATGAAAAACTGACTAACACAGTTCTGATGCTATATTTTGTGTTTGGAGTCCCTGGATCTTTCCTGTCTTTCAGTTTATGTCACTGCTCGGGGAGGTCTGTCTGGATTGCTCTACCTAAAGTGATCACAATCTCTATTATTCTGCACAGCATCCTGTTTATATTGCTGGTGGAATTTTTTGTGAACTATTTTGCTTATTTGTTTTGGTGAAGAAAATAGTCCTTCCATGTAAGGCAGCATCATGGGTCAATCATTTTAGAGAAGCAAAGGCTTAGTTCTCAATAGGTTTTTAACTATCTTTTCAAGCAGCCTTCTGGAAGTTCATTGGTGTGCCTCCCTTCCCTTCCTGAGTGATACAGGTCTCTTCCACACCTGAGTGTCTCTACCTCAAGGCCTTTGGTGTCCTTGGGGTGATTTTGAGGTGGCAGGCACTGGGGTGTGGTGGTTCCAGTCTCGAGGTGGTGAGCACTCCTGTCCATCTTCAGTTCCCTTCTTATCAGTGTTATATTTGTCCCTAGCTCCTCACTCTCTTTCCCTCTGCTTTCTGACTGCGATGAGCTGAGCAGCTTTCTATTTCACTAACTTTTTTTCAAATCCTATCTTTAGTCTCTTCCTTGCCCCTCCACATATATTGGTATTTAACGTCTGTCTCCTTATCATAATCTGCTGTCTTAGACACACCATGAGGAGATAGAACGTGTGTCTTGTGCTTTGTTCTGTTTCTAGGGTGCAGCATAATGCCCGCACCACACCAGGTTCTCAGCCAGTCTTGAGCATTGCTTCTCCCAGCCCCTGCCAGCCACATCTTACCTCTGAACTGTCCTCCACCTCCCAACATCCACATAGCTCACTTGAGCTACCCAAATTTGAAGGATAAAAAGGGAGAGTAGAGATGGAACAACTTCTGCTTCTTCTAATAATTGGTAACAAACTCTCTTCTGGGGGGTTTGGGGAAGGAGTGGAGGAATTTAAAAAAAAATCCCCAAGAGAATCCTCACCCCCCAAAAACACAATCCAAATTTCCAGTCAGCCCTGTGGTTATTTTTTTAAATTGGCCTCTCCTCTCCTTGCAAAGTCTCACCCCAGCTCTCCATGTGGGCCGTTCTTCTTGTTCTTGGACGCTTGGATTGCTCTTTATCTACTCGCCATCTGTGTAAGGGGATCCTGCCAAGATGATCAGATGTGAACTCAGCGCCAGAAACATTTTAATTAATTTATGGTGATAAAATGCGAAAAGAAAACCATTGAGGAAAGCCTGGGCCAAAGAAAATTAAACATAAGAGGAAACAAAGAAACTAGAGCCATGCGGTCTTGGAAGGAAGGGCCTGGTTGGCAAAGGGGCCAGCAAGCCCTTTGTCTTGCCCTCTCCTCTTTTTTTAATGTCACCCAGGTGGAACAGCCACTGAAGACCCTGAGGCAGGGAATAGAGAGGACAAGGGAGGAAACTGAATAGTCAGTTATCAGCCCTGACTTCTTGATTAGGACACTTGAACATGGGTAGGTAGACAATGTCAAGAACAGGGCTGTGGGTTAAAAGCTCTCATCATAGTAAGGGTGGCAGCACTTCTCAGGTGAGCACAAGAGGGAAATTTATTAAACTACAGCTCTTCTTCTTCTTTTATTAAAGAAGTCAGTGCTTAAGGAAGTTGGGTATTTGCAACCTGTCAAACAGTTTTTGGACAGGGTAATGCCTATATTGGGAGAGCACTAAGGAGGACCCGTCCTGGCCAGCTTTGTTTCTCCTAAGACAAATGTGGGCTGACAATATTCATTTGCAGGCTGACTGGAGCTTTCGACTTATTTGCTATGTTGGTTTGATTTAGTTTTTCTTCCTTTTCTTCTTCATTTTTTAAAAAAATGTGAAGTACCTACTCGGACACTCCTTTTCCAACCAAACTTTAAATGAAGAGAGGAGAAAAGGGAACATCCCAGGGAAGCAGTAAACAGCAAATCTACCCAAAGAAGGTGTGGTTTGGTTTCTCATTTATTTGGACACTACATATCCTGGTAGATTTGCTGGTCTCAATCCAACTGGTATAATTCAAGGAAAAGAATAGACCTTTTCTTCTCTTTTTTAAGTTTTTTAAAAAATTGTTCTAATTAGTTATACAAGACAGCAGAATGCATTTTGACATATTGTACACAAATGGGGCACAACTTCTCATTCCTCTGGCTATACATCATGCAGAATCACACCAGTAAGAATAGACTCTTGAAAGCAACTAGGAGGCTGGGGTTGTGGCTCAGTGGTAGAGTGATGGCCTAGCATGTGTGAGGCACTGGGATCGATTCTCAGCAACACATACAAATAAAATAAGTAAATAAATAAAGGTCCATCAACAACTAAAAAAAATATTACAAAAAAAGCAACTGGGGCAGGAACATAGCCGCAAAGGAGAAACCATGGGGCATGTTAGCTGAAGGCAGGGAAATACTCAGACTTAGTGATGGGAAGGAATCGATAGCACACAGGGCCTATTTGTCCTAATTAGGAGGGACTTATGAAAATTGAATAAATAAATTTGTGTTGAACTTAGTAATGGGTTATTTATGTAGCTGATTTAATAGAATAATAGAATTTTAGAGCTATAAGTGATTTCATACCATGTGTCTGAATCAGAACTGCCTAGAGAATTAGGTCTGTCTTTCTTCTTTAAGTGTATATGGTTGATCCTCCAGTCCCCATGTCTATGGAGTAGGGCCTTGGCATGTGCATCTTCAAAAGTTTGCAGGGGATTCTGATGTGCATGCATTTATGCATCCATTCATTCAACACTCCTTGATTGCCTACTAAGGACCAGACACTATGGTTAGTTGTTGGGACACAATAGTCAGTAAAAAAAATAATGAATCTCCTGTCTTCATGGAGGTATGGTCTGTGGGTAATGCATAACTTTTTCATTTCCACTGAAAGACACTGTTAATTTGAAAGTTTAGGTGATTTTCCCTGGATTACCCAGTTAGGTTGTGGTAAGTTGGAACAGAATGATTCCTCAATTGTTATTTCCAAAGTCTTTCCCTAACTGCCTTTGCTGATTTTCTGATTATCTTTTATTTAGGCTAATATTGAAAAGCCTGGAATTCCAGTTGTACTGGAAAACAGGTTTGGGGGTAGGTTCAAATCCTTGCTCCACCACATGTCATAGCTTTATGACATTAGGCAAAATGTATGCCCCTAGCAACCTCAGGTTCCTCATCTATAAAACATAATTGTACCACTACCCTGAGGTGGATGGGGTGGGTATCTGATGGGATAACACAAGCCAAAGAACCTAGCCCAGTGTCTCAGACTTTGGGAGAACTCAGTTAGAGGAAATTCTAGGTACTGGCAGTGTGACCAAAGGTGACTCTACCCACTGGAATTGCTAAGTCAGTGTTGGGATCCTTTGGCATCAGATGCATTCTGCCATCCAAGCAGCAGGGTGTGCACAGGGGCTCACAAAATTCAGGAGAAGTTTGCAGGGAAAGCCAGAAATTAAAAGCTGGCACAAAGAGGGTCTGAAATCAGAGAGAGCAGGCAGCCCTGGAGGCAGCAGGGCCTGGAGTACAGTGTCAGTGATTCCAGAAGCCTCCCATGAATGTCTTCTTGGTTTCTTGGACAGTCTTGGCAGCATTGGCCCCAGGGCATGTTGTGGTCATGTTCCCAGGTTGCTGGCTGCTGACCAACTCAGCTCCCTGAACCATGGCCTGAGTCTTCAGAGAGTTTCTCTGCCAGGATAGAAGTTCCCACCCAACCTTTTTCAAGGGATCAGAAGCAGATCAAAAAGATGAAAAAGCAAGAAATTGGTTGAATTAAGGCGAAGACATGTACCACCAACGGAGAGTCCAATTATAATGTATTTCTCAAAGTCTTTTTTCAGTTTTTATTATTTTAAGAGTATATGGTCAAGAAAAGTATGTAGATGTGCTCACCAGAAGACACAGAAAAGAATGTGCATAGCAGCAGTACATGCACCAGCCCCAAGCTGCCTGCTACTCAAGTGCTCATCAACAGCAGGATAGATAAATACATGGTGTTATAATCACATAGTGGAGAATTTTTACATTACATGAACAAATAATAAATACATGAATCAGCACAGGTGATTCTTACAAAGTATTCCACGTGCAGGAAGCCAGATGCAAAAGGATAAATACACTGACTATATTTATATGAAAACTTACTTATGATGTCAGAAGTCAGGATAATGACACCTTTGGTGGGGTAGTGACTGGAAAGACATCCAAATGAGGTTTCTTGAATAGTGATATTGTATAATTTCTTGATAAGAGTGTTGGTTGCCAGGAACTGAATTAGGAATTCCACTCAGCTTTTTTTTTGCAGGGAGGAGACACCCCTAAAACTTCCTAGGTGTTGCTGGTATGAGGTAAGTGTGAAGTCAGCCCGGGTACTGGCAGTGTGACCAAGGGCAACTTTGCCCATTGGAACATGTAAAAGTTCATTGGGGTGTGTACTTGCCACTTGTGCCTATATGTTGAGTTTCAATGAAAGGTTTACAAAAAAAGAACATGAAAATATCTCTGTATCATAGATTGCTGCCTATATTGGAAGTGTGCACTATGGTCTTTCTACCCATGAAATAATAAATAATACTCATTTTTTTATGTCTGCCACAAATTAGGCACTTAATAAATATTTGTTGCATAAATGGTGAATGGGTCATAACTGATCTATGGGACAGGTAAGCCATTAAGAAAAATTTCAGGGAATTTTAAAAAGGCCTCATAGGGAACTTCTTTTATTGGAGATTTTCATGATCTAGACCACTAGATGTTTAGGAAGGGGGCCTATACCTCTTAAGCCAGTGTACCATCTGGCTTAAACCCACATGTGCGCATGTCGTATTCTTCCTTGGCAGTAGAGAGCAGCCCTGACTCAGGGAGATGGGGACCTCCCTGTGAGGAACACTCCCTGTGTTCCAAAGCCCCTTGAGCCTTTCATTAGACCCAGGTCAGCTGGATCTTTGATGTCTTCTCTGTGTAAATGCAGCACAATCATTTTCTTTTGGTCTTTGATGAGCAAAGTGGGAGGGGAGGTTTGACCTAGGGACCTGGCTTCTGGCAAGGCAGGAAATACCTCATCTTGTTGAGGTACAAAAAAGGGAAATTAAAATGTACCGTTAAGTAGTACATGCTGATTTCAGATCTGCCAGACATCTTCCAGGAAGTGTGATGGGGTACAAACACAAGTTGGAAAGAGAGGCAGTCCAAGGGTACAGCAACTCAGAGTCCTCTAACTCTAGCCTGGCTGGAATCTTGTTCAGCCTATGTACCCTCTAGCCAACCCCATTAATTGGAAAGTCAAAAGTGTCAAGTGTTTGAGAGATATAAGCCACACAGAAGGATGTTGGACGTTGTTTTCCAATTAGGTTGTGGGTGGTGAATGTGCAAACATGCATTCCAATATAGGCCTGATCCTGTTACCAAAGTTTGGAATTTGCTTCCTTTTCTAAGGATCAAGCAACATTATACTGTAATACAACTTAAATCTAACAAACAGTATGATGTTGAGGAATGTGGACCTTTGGAAACCAGGTTTGTTTGTCTCTAAAATAGCTTCCCTTGGCCCTGGTGAGGCCAGTCAAGAAGTCTTGTTTTTCAGGGAGCTACCTCAGAGCTGGGGCTTTACACAGTACTGAGTGGTTGTGAGCTGGCATTCCACTGGCAAGTGAAGCCCTCTCTCTGGGTCTCGAGGAAACTTTCTTTGTCTAAGTTGCTTAATCAGCTTATGTAACGTGGATTTTGCCCAGATGTCAAGTAACAATGACATTTCACAAAGATGAAGCCAAGGGTGAAGCCTGCCTTTGGAGGGTTCAGAGGGGCTTGTAGAACCATCCTGGAGGACTGGACACCCTGGCTCTTGGTGCTTGGGACTCACTTTCAGCCCTGAATGTTATCTTCAAGGACAGCCCTCTTCAGAGTTGGAGTTGTGGTGTCCTTTTTTAAAGTACTGCTGAGGGGCTAGGCAATCGGCCTGAGGCGAGAGTGGTGGAGGATGAGGACAAGTGATGGTTGAGTAGAGCAGGCTTTGGAATAAGCTGGAAGACCCTAGATATTGAACATAACCAACAAACATATAATTAGCTTTCAGTCGGGCCCTTTTACTGATACCCCTCCTCCCCATCTCTTCTAACACTGCCACCTCTGGACCCATTAAAGGACAATAAAAAAGGGTACCCTTAGAGAAAGAGAGAGACTGAGAGATTGAGACTGGTTGATTGTAAAGATCTCTGCAACTCCTGGCTATGGTCCTTGGGCCTCTCTGCTACAAGGCAAAGATATAGGATTCTCTAAACTTTAAGGTCCCCTTTGGCATCAAAGTTCTGTATTCCATGTATGGTGTCTTCTGAACAGCTTCCTAGGAATGTGCTATCACCAGTGGCTACAGTTAAAATCGAATATGTTTCCTGTGAAAGATAATGTTGTAAGCCTCATTAACACTAATACCTCAGGCCAAATGTGTTTGCCAGACATACTTGATGCTTTGAGGATCCAGGACACAGCTTGGTTCATTTATATTGGAGGAGAAAGAGAGGAACATTCTGGAGGAAGGGGAGCTAACCAAAGAGTTCAGGATCGAGTAACGTTCTCTGGAGGCTGCTTTGCTTGTCATCTCAAATAAAAGCTTACTCATGGCAAATGCCAAAATTCCAGAGGTAAAATATCTTTACCCTTGTGACTGGCACCAGGACACTGAAACCCTTCAGGATCCATAGTTGGAAACAGAAGGTACTTAGCCATTGGAATGCCCCCTAAGAATACCCACCTCTTGGAATTTACAACCTGTGTAATCTCTTCCTGAGTACTAGCTGGACATTAAAACTTAATTCCTACAAAGGTGGGAAGGATCTATAACATTTGTTATTAGTTATTAGTTTATATATCCTAAATGCTTATAGTTTCACCAGTGAGAACCTATTGCTAACAACATTCATTGTCTTAGTCAACAAGCTACTAATTTTGTTTTTTTAAAAAATCACTTTTCTGACATTGAGTATGTTAATTTGCAAACTTTGTGTTTGATGGAGATGCATTAGAAGTATTTGAAGCAGCTGCCTCTAGAGTATATGGATTTCCTGCTGGAGCTCCAGCTAACTTCTGGAGGTCTGTGTTCATGGGTGGAATGCTTTTTTGAGTTTTGGCATCCCAGCCCCAGACTTATAGCTTAAACCAATTTATAGCTAGCCCCCCAACACACATACACAAAATGCCTTTGTACATGATGAAGTCCCTTAAAGCATGTTATAGCCAAGAGGTCAGTGAAGGGTAGGTTTGCAGAAGGATTATAATTTCTTGTTCATGTCGATGACTAAGCCCCTAGACTTCTGGTTTTTGTTTTGAACATTTATTTATTTCATGCTTTCTCATTCTCCATCTTATGCCCTGGAATTTTTCTGAGACCTATGGGAATAAAAGGGATGTCTTTAACCAAAGGAGATTCCAGTTCCCTACTGCTCCATGCTAGAATCAGGTAAAGAGATGAGGAGTAGAGGGATAAGTGAAGGTAGGGGGCTTGCTTCCAGAGCCTTTGGATCACCAAGGACCCCATCCATGGCTGTTGGAGTTTGCACATGGCCACAGCTCCACTGACTCAGATCTGGTGCATATCTCATGATGTGTACTACATAGCTGGCCCTGGGGCTCTCCTTTTAGAAAGAGTTGTTGTTTGGAGCTGCCTGTGCACATCACGAATGGCCAGAGACACTCTAGGGAAGGCTGCTCAGGATTAAAACACTAATAATGATTTAAAAATACATAGTTCAAAACCAAATGTAACATTAATACCTACACTCTGACCACTGCCTGTCACCTTTTGAGGTGCATCATCTAGTTTTATATTGACTATAGACTTCAGCATCCCTGAAGGACAATTTGGCGACCCAAGGTAGCAAACCTCATTACTAGATGAAATTTGGGATCCAGGGCCTAGAATTCCCTTATGTAACTACTACTTGACTGGTAACAAATGGAAACCAAACAGATTAGATAATGGTTTACAAAATTGAAAACCAAACAAACAAACAGCTGAGCATAAAGTCTTTCCAGTTCTCAGAACTGTTTCTTTTTTTTATTTAAAAGAAAGTAACTAAGTGGTAAGTAATGGCTTAGACCTGTCTCCTCTTAGGTATTTATCTACCACCATCACCATTGGCTTCATTATTCACTAGCATTCTGCCTTTGCTTATGATTATTTTATTCCCTTTCCTGAAGGCCAGAATTTTAACACTAACTCTGAATCCACTGAGGAATTGACTTCCAGCATGTATACATGTAGGCTGGTGGATATGGAACGTGGGTGGCATAGGAGTATAATCGTGGTCCTTGAGGCTTTCTGAGAGACTGACAACCCTATTAACTATGGTTGGTTCAATAAGCAGAAATAGCCTTGCATTCTGGAGCCCCCAGCCTCTGGGTCCCTAAGCTGGCTGGGAGCTACTTGGACTGTGCCCACAGAAAAACGTGTCTCCTATTGGCTCCTTTCCGCTGGACTGAATTAATGCTGACCAAGCTTCAATTGTATTTTGCTTTCTAGCCTGCCTGGGTGGGTAAGAAAGGAGCAGGTTTCTTTTGGGTGGGGAGGAACATTCCTTTCTTCCTGTGGGGAAGGTGGTATTTATGTTTCTCAGGAAAGAACTTCCTGAAGAATAACAGATTGCTATGTGCATTGAGTGTTTGGCGTAAAAAGAGAACACTTTGAGCAATCTATTTCTACTCTAAAGTGCTGTTAGAAGGGTGAAGAGGGAGTCCAACCTAGGGGAGTCTTTCTTTAGATTCAGCATGCAAAAACAGCAATAGTGCTTAACCCTGCCTATAACCACCCAGGCCGAGTTCCATCCCACACCGAATAAATAGGACTATCAGGGCAGCAAGGCCTGAAGTGTGGTATTTTTAAAAAAGCTCCCCGGGGACCAGGCCTGGTGGCACAGGCCTAAAATCCCAGTGACTTGAAAGAGTGAGGCTGAGGCAGGAGGATCACAAGTTCAAGGCCAGCCTCTGTAATTTAGTGAGACCCTGTCTCAAAAAATAAAAAAGGCCAGGGATGTAGCTCAGTGGTCAAATGCCCCAGGATTCAATTCCTTGTACCAGGGAAAACAAAAAACAAAAACAGCCCCCCCCCAATAATAACAAAAAACAAACCAAAGGTTGAGAACTATTGCAGTAGAGATTGTATGGATTATATGAGAGTGTGAGGGAGATGGAATATGGATTACTTCATGTTACGTGGAAAAAAACCAGCTGTTTATTGAGTGCCTTTCCTGTGTCAGGCATTGTGCACTTTCTTTATGTTATTAACCCATGATACGACAACCCTGCAAGGTTGCCCTCTCCATTTTATAGAAGAGAAACTGAGGCTTTGAAAGATGAGTTAATTTGCTGATTTGTCTAAGGTCACCTGGCTAGGAAGTGGTAGATCTAGAATTTGAGGTATAGTATGTGATTCCAAAGCCTCTAAACCATTTGTTCCTATAAAAGACCCATCTAGGGGCCGAGGGAGAGGAAGGACCATAGGCTTTGGCAGATGGTGCATTTGTGGTATGGTAATGGGCCAGTTAATAAAGACAGGCAATTTTAAGATAGTTCAAGGACAAATTCCAAGTGTTCATCTGCTGTGCAGCTTTCCTTGGCCCTTCCCATGTTTCCTGCTGCTGTTATTTTCTCTTCCCATTTATTCTTGCTTCTCCTGGCTTTCCAGAAGATAAGCCAGGCCAGAACATAGAAGATGCAAAAGCAGACTTCATCATCTTTCTGTCCAGTTTCTACCCCAGGGAGATTTGTCTTGCAAAGATACACCTCCATCCTGCCAAGCTTGCCAGCCTGAGCCCAGGGCTCATCTGCAACCCTCTCCACACTCTGGTTTCCCCACCATGCTGATGACAGAGCTTGGTCTAGAGCCGTCCGCTAATTATAGGAAGTCCTCCTCCTCCCCGTTGCCTACCACCAGCAAACCGCTGCCCTTGTCCTGCTTTCCTTCTTCCCTGTTTGATCATTTCATCAGAGAAAAAGCATGCTACTTACCACAAAACAGGAATAAAACACAGAGTAAATTTCTCTGAGTATGCCTTTTCATTCAGTTTTGACTTCTGGAAGCATGCTGATATTCTACATATTCAAAAAGTGAAATCATATCAGCAATAATGAGAAGATAAAAGCATCCTAAAATGGGAAGAAAACTGAAGCAATTGAACCAGCTTGCAATTTAAATGAATAAAATTACCACAATGAAGGGGTAAACCCTGATGGAAGCAGCTTCCGAACATGGTATTTGACTATATACACACAGTCTTGGGCAGGGTAGAGAGAGAGGTGTGGGAAAGACAGGGAACAAGTCCTGAACTGTTTACAGAAGAGTGCTTTTGGGAGAAGCTATTTTGAAACTAGTTACATGTACGCCAGGTCTGAGTTGTGAGTAAATTTTAATTCATGTTGGTGGGAGCAAGTGTTGTTGAGGAATAGCAGAGGTGCAAATATGGAATGAGGAAGTTAGAAAAGAACAGTATGGGACTGATTGGTGTGGATTAATAATTGTCTACACCAATATAGACCAATTGTGTGTGTTCATGAGTGTTGTGTATTGATGCATATGTATGTGTATGTCCTAGTTTTGTCCACTGAAACAGCCAAGAAGCAATACTACTCCCATTGCAATGAGCATACATATAGCACCCAGGTCTTGGTCTCTCACACCATTCACTAACAAAAGCAATCAGGGCTCCTTGATGAATTGGTTGATCTCATGACTGAGGCAGATGCAAGATGAAACTGGTATATTTTATTATGCCAGAAAGTAAGAAAGTGATTTAAGAAACAAAAGGGTGTGGACTATTGTATTAGTCTGTTCTCTGTCACTGTAACTAAATACCTGAGGCTGGGTACTTTATCATTGATAAATAGTTGAATCAGAAATCAATGGAGGAGAAGAGATGTCTCTTATTTATAGTGGAATGCCAAGTACCTACTGGGAAATTAGCAAAGAGGGCTAAAGTTGGAAAATCATCATTTTAGAGCCATTACAGTAAAATTGCTTCAGAAAAAAATCAACTATAAATGTTAAATCTGAGGAAGGAACATTGATCAGGAATAAGATATTTGCTTAATTTTAAAATCTTCCCCCAGATTGCTTGTTAATAGCAAAGTCAAAAATAATAACTATAATACAATGGAGAAATTAAAAAACACCTTGACCAATTCATGGAACATCCATAGTATCTTGGGCATGAGGTCTGGCTGATTCCGTTTATATTTGTTATCCCATTGAACCTATCATTTGGCATGCTGCAAATGCTGCAATTAAATTGTGTTTGCTTTTGTATCATAACAACCAGCCCTTTTATCCTACTGGTATCTATAGAGAACATATTGAACCAGGACACAGAAACAGACAGGAAACAGTTTGGTAGATTTGGTTTAGAAACTGAAATAGTGGCATTCCTATATTTTTGTGTGTTTATGAGTCATTTAATTCGGGTAATATGTTTATTGAAAAATGTATTCTAAGAATATTTTTTGAGAATTCACAACCTTGTTGAGATGGATATTCTCACGGTGTCCCTGAAGCAGGTTTGGAATCCAGAGGCACCCAAAATATAGGTGATGTCTCAGAGTCCCATTCTCAAAAAGCCATTATCTCTCAACATCCATGCCATGAAAAACAGCATAGTTTAATTCCAAAGTTCTATTTTAGATTTAGTTTCTCAATGACTTTAAGCCTTAAAATAGAAGTGTACCAAGCAGACACCTCATTTTTCAGTATAGAATTAAGTTCTGCTGATAACAGATGGATACTTTCCACATTAGTGCAAAATGTGAGCACAAATCTCGAGATAGTGTAATGCACTCCAGGAACCGTCGGTGATATATTTAGATACTGATTAGAAGTAAAACTGATACATCATTCCTTATAGTGTACACGAACAGTACCACTGCATAACAGTGCCTCCTGGGACTGAGGTCATTTATTTTTCCTCCTGGATATATTGTTTATATCATGTTCTCTCCCTCATGTTATATATTAAATTGTTTAATGTAAGCCATAAGAGAGCAAATGTCACTTAAAGGTCTTTCTCTCCCCCCCTGCCCCTTAAAATCTGAAGAATCAAATATTCTCAAGCAGGTGATCTGTCAGTTTTCATTCCTGAATGTCATTGGTACTTAGAGATTTTCTTATCAGTTCATTTCACATTCCCAAATCAAATGACTATTAATCTACAACATCTGAGCAGAAAGACTGGAGGCTTCCTGACTTTTGTGCAGGCTACTTTCTGGGTCCCAAATGCGTGTCTGCAGGGATAAAACCTTCCCCGAAGTTGGTAGGAAAATCAACTCATTGTTAGAAAGTTCCTTAAGAGGTGAAGACTATCTAATGTCAAGTTAATAATTAATTACTACTACTGATATTTTTGGAAAAATCTGTGTGTGTGTGTGTGTGTGTGTGTGTGTATGTGAGAGAGAGAGAGAGAGAGAGAGAGAGAGGGAATGAATTGAGATATAATGCAAGGGTAAAGAATTTTATGTCTTGGAGAATAGGATGGTACAAAATTAAATTATTCTGTTTTATTCTCATAAGTACCTGTTCACTCTAGAACTACAACAATAATCACTACTCACTAAGGCTTACAGTGTGTTGTACTATGCAAGAATTTATCATTCAATTTGCACCAAAATACATCCACTCCATCAGCAAATCTTGTTGTCTCTGCCTTCAAGATGTCTTCTGCATCTGCTTTCCAACACCTCCCCTGTGACCGCCCAGCCTAAGCTGTTTTCATCTTTTGCCTGGATTACTGTAATAGCTACCTAATCGGTCTCTCTGCTTTTCTCTGGTCTCTGTGGTATTCGTTAGTGTTGTTCACAATATTCCATCTGGCAGGCACATGGTAGGATTGTAGTTTTCCATTGCCTTTGTAGTTTGCTGTGGTCAGGTGATATGCTTTGGCCAATGAAACGTAAGTGTATCATGCTACTCCTATGCTCAAGCTTTAGAGCCCATATGTGAGTCATGTGCTCTCCTTTCTCTCTGTCCTGGTAATCTCTAGTGATTCAAATCAACAGTGCTCTGTGTTCCAGAATGAACAGTACCCCAGCCAATCTACAGTGCACATGGAGTATAAGTGAGAAATAATCTTTGTTTTTATAAGCCACAAAAACTTGGTGGTTATTTGTTATAGCAGCATGACCTAGCTTGTGCTAATTGATGTACCTCCTTGTAGTCTTATCTTCAAATTGCAACTAGAGTGGTCCTTTCAAACATACATCAGTCTATGCTGCTCAGATCTTTTAATAGCTTCTCATCAATATGGATGGCTAAGTGGCTCATTTTCGGGCCCTTATGATCCAGCTACCTCTTTGATCTCATTCCCTCCCACTCTCACTCCCACTCCCTTTCCTTAAGCCACACCAACCTCCCTGCCAACACTCAACCATTCCTCAAACATTCCTGCCTCAGGGTCTTTGAACCTACATTTTGCTTCTGCCTGAGTGACTTCTGCCCAGATAACAGGATGTTCCTTTATCCTTTTATTCTGGCGTCTACTCAGAGGCCACCTCTGACCACCTTATCTGTAATAGCACCTCTTCATCTTTGTCTCCTTGTGCTGTTTTATTTTTCTTCAGTGTGTATTAATTCACCACTCTCTGATACTGTAATTTTCATTTCTTCGTTTCATCTGCATTCCTGTGAGGGTGGGGATTTTTGCCTGTTTTGTTCACTGTTTGAGGTTGTTGTACAGTTATTGGTCCACTCTAAGCACTCAGTAAATATGTGTTGAATAACCATGGGCCCTGTTTTACACATGAGGAAACTAGTAGTTAACAAGGGAGCTGTGATCAGGCTTGGGTCTCTGCCTTCAGTGTGTTCAGAAGCTGTTCTCTTCTCCACATAGCACTCTGTAAATTCTTTCAGCACACGTGAGCACCAGGTCTCTGGGTCAGCCCAGCCATGCACTTTCTCTGGTTTGTATTTATGAGGCCTGAGGTTAGGATGAGTGGTTTTGAGAAGTTCCACACTCGGCTGTGGTTCATTTGTCATGTGGATCATAATCTGTTTTCTAACTTCATCTCTGTGACACTTTCTCATTGTGCTAATGGAAAAAATGTCATATAATAGATAAAAAATCATGGTCCCAAAGTCACTACTTGCCTTTAAAATGAAAGGTTTTCTGCACTTAACCTTAACAATGCAAGTGTCTGTTGTTTTGGGAACTCACTTTGAACACAAAGGTAATGTAGATTTAGGAAGAGGCCCCTGTTGAGGCTGAGTTGGGTTAGGCTGACTGGCTCAGTGTCTGGAGGGTAGCACTGCTGTCCTTTGCCCTATGTACAAAGTAGACAGGGAATGGAGATGTTGCCAAGGCACAGCCCAACGGAGACAGGCTTGTCAATAGATATGAGATTTGCCTGGATAATTGAACGTGTCATGTTGGAAGAAGCATCCTAGAGTTCATCAGAGCAGTATTCTCAGAGCCTGACTCTGTGGACTGTCTGCTTTAGACTGACCAGGGCTGAGTCCAAAATGTCAGTCTTCCTGAGACCTGCTCCACACTTCAGCATCAGAAAAACTGGAGTGGCAATCAGGAATCTGCATATTTAACCAGCATCCCAGGTATTTCTCATGAACACTCAACTCTAAGTTTTATTTAGACTTCTCATTTTATAGATTTAGGGAAACTGAGGTCTAGGTATTTGATTCTTGTGGAAATGATTATGTCAAATTGCAACAGGAAAGGTGAAAGTAATTTTCAGGGTAAAATAAAATTTTAAGAGTCAGCATTCATCTCTGTTTTTGGCACAGATCTCCTTCATAAAAACATAAACATGAGCCAGGCATGGTGGTGCACGCCTGCAATCCCAGCACTTTGGGAGGCTGAGATAGGAGAATCGTGAGTTCAAAGCCAGCCTCAGCAACAGTGAGGCGCTAAGCAACTCAGTGAGATCCTGTCTCTAAGTAAAATACAAAATAGGGCTGGGGATGTGGCTCAGTGGCGGAGTACCCTTGAGTTCAATCCCTGGTACCAAAAGCAAGCAAACAAACAAAAAACAAAAAACAAAACCCCCAAAACAAAATTAAAAACACCCCAAAACATATAAACATAAAAACACAGGTCCATATAGGAAGCCTGTGGCAAAATAAAAGTTTTCTTGAATATTCCTTGAAGTCAGTTTGCAGAGTCTCTGTACATCCACTTCTAGAGCTGAAGGTTCCTCAAAAACAATAGTCTCTCATAAGTTTTGCTTCTGTGTTGACTAGCAGAATTAAGGCTACTAGGAGCTGGTCATCAGCTGAGAGAGGTGAGAGGAAGAGTGAGAGAGTAGGGGAAAGAAAAGAGAAATGAGTCAGGAGATTATTAATTAAAAATAAATATGGGAAGAGCTTTTTCAAGGGTCCTTATTACCTTAGGTGAGGGAAAGTCACTGTATTCTCATGAACCACCAAATTTTCTTTCTTTTCACAGATGTGAAATCATGCTAAGAGCCTATCAATTAGCTGGGGAATGACTGTTTATTGGGGAACAGAAGATTCTCTGTGGCTTATCCTTTCTATTAATGTATGAAAAAATCCCTAGAATTTTGTGGTCCAATGTGGCTGTAAGTGAACAGATAAGAACCCAAGTAAATGGAAGCACTCCTCCATTCCTAAGGGAAGTTGGTGGGCTGCCCACATAATTTGCTGATAAAAGTCCATCTGTTAAAACAAAGTAAAGCAGCATTGGCAATGCACTTCAGCCAGAGACCATAAGTGGTTATTTTTTCTTGACAGTTGTGTTGGCTTTTTTTTTTTTAAGCCCTGAAAACTGTTTGAGAATGAAATATGGATGATGATATTGGCTTTAAGTTAATGTTACACTTTTTGCTCAGAGAGAGAAAATCCGTCAGCACAGCTTCCCTGGTAAACACTGTTTTGTGATAAACTGTTATGAGAATCAAGTCATAAGGAAAACTCAGCTTCACAAATGACACACGTAGAAAAACAGCAGATGTCTGGTGAAGTAAAGAACCGACTTATTGCCAAGACCTTGAAAAACAAAATTAATTTCCTTTCGTCTTTGATAATGGTGATGTAATGTAGTTAGTAGGAAGAGCCTGCCACGCTCAAGTAGTTATAAAAGGAGAAACGTTCGCCAGGCCCTGGGTCAGAATTGTTGGTTTTGTTGCTATTACTTTCACTGTGTTGGTCACTAGCTAAAACAAGTGAAAGAGGCAAGGAACTTGTTTGGTGGTGTTTGCAATGTAAGTGAGCTTAGTCTGTTATTATTCTTAAATAGCTGTTTCACAAAGAACAAATGCAGTTAAATCAGAGTTTTGCTCTTACTATGACTTCGGTTATTTGGAGCCTTTGAAAGTCATTGTCAGTGAAAAAAATTACCCCACAAGAATAAAACAAAAACATGAATATTTTACAGAACAGTTAAATTTCCATAAGAGGAGAATGCTTGGATTTTAGGTAAATGAGGCACATGGCTAGGGTCCTTTCCCGTACAGGTGAAAATATGAATCACACCCTAGGGAAGGATTTAGCTAACAACTACTTAAGCTCATGAGCAATTCATAGACAGATCTATCTTCTTTCAGCCTCAGCTAAAAACAACCAACACTTATGGACATCCAACCAATGCTGGTATCTCATATTTTAGAATGTAGAAGCTGCTGAGTTTTCTGGTCACAATAAGCTTGATTTACAATTAGCAAAGTAGCAGGCGGCCTAACTCCAGTCTTAGTTATCAGAATTGGCCCCATTCTACCAAAACTCTGAATTTGTTTTGTCTGCTTGAAAGCACATGCCATTTGAACAACTCCTCTGTGAGTTTACTCTGAGTCTGAGAACGGACAGCGTCCCTCTCAAGATAGCTATTGGCCAGAGGACTAGAGCAATGGTCTTTTTTTGAAGGTGAGTGGGTATCAGGGATTGAACTCAGAGGTACTCAACTACTGAGCCACATCCCTAGCCCTTTTATTTTGTATTTTATTTAGAGACAGGGTCTCACTGAGTTGCTTAGTGCCTCACTGTTGCTGAGGCTGGCTTTGAACTCATGATCCTCCTGCCTCCGCTTCCTGAGCTGCTGAGATTGCAGACATGTGCCACTGCGCCTAGCCGAGAAGTGGCCTTTTTAAGTACCAGTTTGGTGAGGTTGATGGAAATGGCTCCTATCTCCAGTGCATCCCCTGGGATGTGTATGCATTCAGGATTGAAAGTGTCTCGTGGATACCTCAGGGCCCCTCTTTCAGTGGATCCACCAACAGATGCTTAGCAGATAGGTCAACAGCCCTTGAGACCTGAAGACTGCTAGCTCAGTGTCAAGGCCGGAGTTAAATTCGGTGTGCTGAGACCAGTCATTTTCTCTCTTCTCAGGGGGAGACTCTTCTCCCTGGAGAAAGAACTCTGAAGGATGGCTAGGTTTTTTTCAAATCCATGATAGCTGGTATTGAAATCTAGGAGAGTTGCAAACTTTATTTTCTCTATTTCCTTTTGTTTTCTCTCTTTTTCCAGACAATGTATATTGAAAACACATTTTAAAAGACCTTTGTTTACTTCTTTTTCTTTTTTTCCCCCTATCTAATTAATCTAAAATAAAGTTTGGGCTATCTGGGAGGAAAACCTGACAATTTTAATTGGGCTAAACACTTATTTTGCCATCATAAGAAGCTGCCTGGTTCAATAATGCTTTGGCAAATAAAAACAATAATATTACAGGAACCACTTATCAAGCATGGTCCATAAGTGTGTTAATTAAGTACTTTTGGTACTATCTCATCCAACCTTTATAGCAAAATGATGAGTTAGGTATCATGAATTCAGATGAGGTAATAGAGGCTTATGGAATTTAAAGAACTTGCCCAAGAACACAAAAACTTTTTTTGTGCTAAAAGCAGGCATATGCTCTTCATGACTAGGCCATTTCATTCCCCACAGCTCTCCAATGTTGTAGTTTCTCTGCCCTTTGGTTATTTTATGCAACATGTAGGGGAGGAGGCATATCCTGGGGCATTAACACTTGCTATCCCAAGCTGGCCTGGGAGAGTCAGTCCCTGTGTACACAGGCTCTCCCTACTGTGAAAAGGCTGTTATTGCATCATTTGTTAATATATCCTGCTGAAAGTGCCCTTTTAGAAACATGGGTCAGGTTGTGGAAAGTCCCTCCTCACCATAATGCAACCATCACAAAAGTGTTTGCTTTGTTGATTGAACTGGGAGCTTTGGATGGGACTTCAAACTCCTCTTCTGAGGCTATTTCAAATGGAGTTTTTTTGTTTGTTTGTTTTTTTCCCCCTCAGAAGTCAGGTTGCAGAATACATGGCAAGAGAACCTGCTAAACAGAGCTGTAAGTCTCAAACCCTTGCATTTTCAGAGTCCAAGTTCCCAGTCTAAGGCTGAGGGTTGAAAGATAACAAATTATTTCCTCCTTAGTTTCCTCTAAAATAAGCTGATGTTTATAAGCTTTCTTTTGAGTGCTGCAGATGTTACAGCTATTATTGTAGGGAAGTTAGAAATTGTCAACTTCTGTATGCATTTTACTTTTTTTTTGGTGGTGCTCAGGATTGAACCCAGGGCCTTGTGCATGCCAGGCAAGCACTCTACCAACTTAGCTATATCCCCAGCCCCTGCATTTTACTCTTAGGAACATTAGCTTTTAAAAAGACTTGTACTTTCCTTTTGATAGAAATTCGCTAGAAAAGGAGGAACTCAGCTTTTATCTTCTAAAAATATGACATTTATCCCTCAGAACTAAGAGAAGCAGTTTCTTTTTTTTTTTTTAATTTTTATTCTTGTTTTATTTAGACTTACATGTTGACAGTGTAAATTGACTCATTGTACATAGATAGAGGATAACATATCAATTCTCTAGTTGTAAGTTGTATAGAATCACATCATATATGCAGTCATACATAAAGTTAGGGCTATGATGACCATCATATTCCATCACCCTTGCTGTCCCCATGCCCCCTCCCCCCTTACACCCCTGTGAATGGAGATCCACCTTTGTTCCCATGTCCTTTCCCACATTATGGATCAGCATCCACTTATCAATGAGTACATTCAGCATTTGGTTTTCTGAGATTGGCTTACTTCACTTAGCATGATATTCTCCAACTCCATCCATTTACCTGCAAATGCCATAATTTTATTTTCTCTTATTGCTGAGTAATATTCCATTGTGTATATGTACCACAGTTTCTTTATCCAGTCATCTATCGAAGGGCATCTAGGTTGGTTCCACAGTTTAGCTATTGTGAATTGA
>PVHX01012806.1:0-20117 GCA_004024805.1 Geosciurus inauris
AGCCTCCCCCTCTACCTCATCCCTCCAGCCTTGCCCCTCCACCTCACCCCTCCCTACCCTCCATTTCAGCCATACTGAACCACTAGTGATTTTCTCACATGGGCCACTCTTACAGGACATTGCTCTTACAGAGATGCCACTTGCGAGGCAGACTCTTACAGAGATGCCACTTGCGAGGCAGACTCTCCAGCCTAAGACTGAGTCAGGGACCCTCATCTACCCCCACAGACATCATTTACTCATCTGTCTCCTGACTGGTCTGCAAATCCCGGGGCTCATGACCTGGTCTGTTCATTTTTGGATCTCCAGCACCCAGCACTGTCTGGAACCAGGAGGGAGGTCCCTCCGTGTGAGTAAAGTGACTGGCTACATGAAAACAGGACATGTGCCATCAGCCCTTGAGCTCTCAAAGCACATTCATTTTCTTCTTATCTATGTAGAATCAGATTAAAATTCTGGTTTAATCTGATCTGGTTAAAGAAATTTTTGAAGGAAGAGAGGGCAGGGTCACCAAAGACTCAATCAGGCCCAACCTCACCAGCCGCATAGAATTACTCATTATTGTAGAGCTTTACAATTTCCTAAGCCCAATTATTTTTATTAACTGCATCCAGCTGAAACAAAATAGTATTAAAAGTGAGGTAACCTTAGAATTGACTGTAGGGAAGTCAGGGTCCTATAGGAATAACTACTAGTCTCAGCTATTATAGGTAAATCAGCAGCAATAAGAGGGACCAGGCACTCTACCAATATTTGAGTTGAGCTTTATTTCTTGAAAATTATGTTTGTTAAGTAGAAAAAGGAATTGCTCACAGAACTGATAGAAATAGCTTCAAAAGGTCAAGTAAGTTGTAAAGGGCTTTGGATATTATTATCTCTGGCTCCACCAGAACAGATGCTGGTGGGGGCAGGGACTCTGCTGTCTCACAGCCCCCTCCTGGGGCCCCAGAGTTCTGCTCAGCCTATAGCAGTACTCCATCTGTTCAGCTCACAGAACACTGAGAGAAGGCGGCCATATGGCTCCCTAGTGGAGCACGTGCCCAGCAGGCACAAGACCCTGGGTCCCATCCCCAATCCCTCCCCCCAAACAAAAATTGTTGAATGAATGCATGTATGTGATGCTACTCCTACCTCTAATGCCCATTAGGATGAGATGGGATATATTAATTTTAAAAAATTAAAATAATCAACTTCTAGCCTCAGCTTAATATCAGAATTCAGCAGATCACTCTCCATGATCAATGCTTGAACTGACCTTTATGGTTGGCAAATAACTATACTAACAGTATTTTTTTAAAGAGAATTGTAATCACCTGGTTAATTAATCCAACCTCGTAAGACCTGGGGTCACTGTGACCATGAATGTGAGGAAGCACACAATGGAAACAGCACCTAGTTGTTCTGAGAAGGCCATGGGGGAACCTCTGGAGAGGGAAGTCTCAGGACCTTTCCTCTATAGCAGCGATTCTTGGGAACCTGGCCGGGCTGCTGGTGGCAGGTGGCCAGAACAGAGGCCAGGTGTCAGTGGTGGTGAGTGTCAGGAAGAGGGTGGGGAGGAGGGAGAGGGCCTGAGCGGGCAGCTGGCCCACTGGGTTTCTCAGGTAGAACCTCTGGGCTGGCAAAGAATAAAACTGAAAATAATGTTACCTTTACAGTAAAATAATTTTACCTTGATAAAAGCCAAACCCAAACATGAACAAGTTATAACATTTCCCACATTTTAGAAAGTTCTCACAATGCCCCGTCGAAATTCTACAGGGAAGCTCAGCCTGAGGCCCGTATCCTGCCCCAGCCCCACCAGGCTCCATCTGCAGCCATGGCCACCCAAGCCACATAGGCTGAATTCCTTGAATAAGTGTCCCATCTGGTCCTCGATTATCTGCTCTGAGCTGGCGAACCAGCTTCCCTCCCCCACCCGCACTTCCTATCCCATTAGCCCTGACAAGGAAACCTATGCTTAGATGTGCTGGGACCTGCTATTCCCTTGATTGGACCTGAATTGAGTTATGGTTTTCTCCCAAGGTCCCCTTTTATCATCAAGTTCCTCTAGGTACCCCACAAATACACCCCACCCGCTTGGCTCTTGAGGAGGTATATGCTGGGAGCAGGGGCTAAGGATGCTCATCTGACCAAGGACAGGAACCTAAGACCCCCTAACAACACAACACAGGACCAAAGCCTTGACCAGCTGGCGTCCTCCAGGCCTGCTCCCTCCCAGCTACACACTTGCTCCACACTAGCCGCTGTGTGTCCACAGTGCAGTACAATTCCCGCACCAGGAGCCCGTAAGAAAAGGACAGAACTGAATCCAAAGGAAGACCCACGAAGAAAGTAGCCCTACCTTCTCCTGGGACTCAGGGAGCTCGCCCGCGTCTTCATCGCCCTCTCTTTGTGCCTCACTTTCTCCACTTTCTTCAGCCTTCTCTGTCCCCTGGTCATGACAGAAGCCCAGCATATCACTAATCTTAGGTAAGCACCGAAGGAAAATCCAGGCCACCCCCACTGTGGTTTTCTTATTTAGATCATGGTATACAAATCAAGCAGACAGACCTCCTACTTAGGAGCTCACGTAGCTGCTGGAGCACGGGCTCACCAGACACCAACACTGCTGGCTGGATTTATGGGCAAAAATCAATAGACTGATGTACGTGTTGCAGTAATAAGCTGCCCGAGTGAGGAGTCTCACTGCACCCATTTAAGGATTATGCAGATAACAGATATATAGATGAATTGATACAGATAAATAAGGCAGACAGGTGGACATGATGGAAAGATGGATGAATGGATAGGCAGATAGGTGATAGATATGACACATGGATGTATGGACAGACAGATGGATAGACAGGTGGATGATATATATGGTGGATGGATGGATGGTGAATGGATGGATGGATGAATAGATGGGTGGATGATAGATATGATGGATGGATGTATGGATGGATAGATGATTGATTGATTGATTGATAGATAGATAGATAGATAGATAGATAGATAGATAGATAGATAGACAGACAGACACAGAGAAAGATTAGGACCAAGCAGCCATTCTGAGGAAACCAGCATGGGACAAGATGGTTCCAGACAACAGCCCACAGCCCTTACCTCTGCTGTGCTCTCTGCCTCTCCTACTACATCACCATTGGGAAGAGAAGATGCTTCCTCCGGTGATTTTGCCACCTGCATCATATAAATTGATAAAATTTCAGAATTTTCTTGAGGATAATAATTTGCGTTTCAATGTCTTTTAACTCTTCAAGTTAAAATCTGCATTCTTCATTTTATTCACACTACAGCCTGACTGGTAGGACCGTCATCACCACACCTACTTCAGAGATAAGAAAATAAAAGAAAATGTCACATCACAAGTTAGGGACAGGGCTAGGTCTCCACCTCCTACTTGATACTCTATTATGAAGTGGTTTCCAGCCTTCTGAAACATCAGGTTATTTTTTTTTTAATTGTAGATGGACACAGTACCTTTGTTTTATTTATTTATCTTTATGTGGTGCTGAGAATTGAACCCAGGACCTCACACATGCTAGGCAAGCACTCTATCCCTGAGCTACAACCCCAGCCCCAGATTATTTTTATTACAAAAAATATTGGAGCTCACAGAACAACTCGCCATACACATACCCTCATTCCCACCATCCTATGATACCCACTATTCCGGGAAAGGGAGGAACCGCAGGATGAAATGGGCAAAAGCGCGCTGCACGCACACACGACTGGACCACAGTGAATTCCCCCCGTGTATATGTCTACAAGGCATCAATTCAAATAAACAAAGAAACAAAAGGAAGACCAGCAGAATAGAGGAAGGGACTCAGTGGGAGGGAAGAGGGAAGGGAAAGAGGAGGCACTGGGGACTGAGGTGGAGTAAGCTGCGGTCTATGCCTGTGTGCTTGTCAAAACAAGCCCAGGTGGTAGAGTACTTGCCTCACATGCACAAGGCCCTGGGTTCAATCCCTAGCAAAAAAATAAAAAGATCCCCACTGTCACATAGACCTATAATGCACTAATAAAATTTAGCTGAAAATTTCCTAAATTTGGTGAAAGATGTACATTCACAGAACAAATAAGAATAAATACAAAGAAACCAGGCGTGAGATATCATAACCACATGGCTGCAGATGCAGGATAAGTGGAAAATCCTGAAAGCAGCAAGAGAAAAACCACAAATTACATCCAAGAAACAGGACTTCAAATAGCCATGTCTCACCAGAAACTATGCAGACAGAAAGGCAGAAGGAAAAAGCATTTCCAAGGTACTGTCAGGAAAATAAATGACTGTCGACTAAGAATTCTGTGCCCTGTAAAAAAACCCTTCAAGAATGAGAGTAAGGGGCTGGGGTTGTGGCTCAGTGGTACAGCGCTTGCCTAGCATGTGTGAGGCACTGGGTTCCATCCTCAGCACCACATAAAACTAAATAAAAGTATTGTGTCCATTTACAACTAAGAGAGAAAGAAAGAAAAAGAGAGAGAGAGAGAAAGAAAGAAAGAAAGAAAGAGAGAGAGAGAGAGAGAGAGAGAGAGAGAAAGAAAGAAAGAAAGAAAGAAAGAAAGAAAGAAAGAAAGAAAGAAAGAAAGAAAGAAAGAAAGAAACAAAGAAACAAAGAAACAAAGAAACAAAGAAGCAAAACCAAGAGAATCCAGGCAGAAGAAAGCCAAGAGCTCGGGCAGCAGATCTGCTCTCCAAGCAAGGCCGTGGGCTCAAGGACGTCATCAGGCTGAGAGGAGTCTTCACTCTCAGCATCAGAAGGGAAAGCACCTGGGAAGTAGAAATGCTTTCCTTTCCTCCTGCTTCCTTTAAAATACACAGGACTGTTTAATGCAAAAACTACAATACTATCTAATAAAGAGGAAGAGATGTAAATGAGTGCGCTCACGATGGCAGTGCCTCTTCATGCTACCTAGCGTCACAATATGAACTCTAACTAGGCTGTGAAGCAGTACGAATTTACATTACAACCACCAGAAGTGTGCCAAGAAGTATAAGTATACAGAAAACGCACAAATTAAAAGGCAACTCTGAAATATAGCCAAAGAAAACCAAAAAAAAAATGTAAAACAGGAATATAGAAAGGGACAAATAAGCCGGGCGCGGTGGCTCAAGCCTGTAATCCCAGCACTTAGGGAGGCTGAGACAGGAGAACCACGAGTTCAAAGCCAGCCTCAGCAATGGCGAGGCACTAAGCAACTCAGTGAGACCCTGTCTCTACATAAAACACGAAATAGGGCTGGGGATGTGGCCCAGTGGTCGAGGGCCCCTGAGTTCAATCCCCGGTACCAAAAAAAATGGGGGGACAAATAGAAAACTAAAATTAAATCACAAATCTAAACACAGTCACAACACCTATAATCCCAGTGACTTGAGAGGCTGAGGCAAGAAGATAGCAAAATCAAGGCCAACCTCAACAATTTAGCAAGGCCCTGTCTCAAAATAAAAAATGAAAAGGATGGGATGTAGCTCAGTGGTAGAGACCCCTGGGTTTAGTCCCAGTATTGCAACAGATAAATGAACAAACAAACACAACTATGTCAATGATTATTGAAGTACTAAAGAACCAAATATGCCAACTGTCAAAATGAATAAAAGTGCACAGACTTAACCTCTGTTGTCTCCAGAAGACATGCTATAAAAATAAAGATACGGGTAGGTTTAAAGTATACAGATGGAAAAAAATATGCCATGCAAACAGTATGCCTAAGAATCTAGAATAGCTTTATTAATGTACAATACAGATAGAGACCATATTACAGAGATAAAGACACATATAACAAATGTAAAAAAGTCAGTCCATCAGGAAGCCATAAAAATCAAAAGTACAAATGTGCCTCACAGCAAGGCTTTAAAATACATGAAGCATACATAGACAAGATTAAAGGGAGAAACAAAAATGCACAATCACAGTCGGAGATCTTAGCACCCCTCTCGTCAACTGTAGAACAATAATGCAAAAATCCAAACTGTCTTTTCCCCCCTGGGAAATTTTAGCCTTTTCCAATGTAGAACAACTGATAGAGTTGGCTCCATTCTTCAACTGCATTCACTCAGGGCAGCTCGTCTGTCTTCCCTTAGAGTTCCCTTTCCTCAGTTTTGCTTGCTTAAGTGTTTTCCCAGCTCTGCCCTTGCCTTGTTAACATAAATGTTCTGGAATGTTTTTCTATCCTCCTGTTCAGAATGGTCATCCTTAAACTAATACTGCATCCCAATTATATATGCTCCCCACCGAGAGGCTTCACCTGCCCACCCAGCTGGGATGAGTCCCCCAAAGCACCTGCATCCCCTTTCTTTTCTACATGTCTGCAGTCCCAAAACAATAGCCCCAATGTGATTATCCCATTCTCACATATCCCCTTCCATAATTCTTGTATTTCTCTATTGTCTTTTCATTTACAGAAGTAGTCTTGACATTGGCAAAAATATTAACGTTTACTTGGATGCTCCCTGCAGGAGGTTTTCTCTAAATTGACCTTGGATGTGGCATCTCCGAGTTCCAACAGCTACCCAGTGCTTCTAGTGTGCAGCCAGGTGGAGGCTGGCCGCCAGGATCTCCTCCCTGTTCCTCAAGGGCAAGGGCAGCTCCCAAGACCTGCTCTGCCCAGCAACAGGCACCTCTATTGACCACTGCTGGGACCAAAGGCAGGATGGAGGTGGAGTGAGAGGCTTCCACCTCCAGGCTGATCCAGATCAGTACCCAGGCCCCTCCTGCAGCTGGAATGCACCCCCTGTGGGCCCAGAGAAATCCTCTGCACCACTCCGCCTTTGCAAGGTATTTGGAGTTGGGTTCCTTCTGCAAACCAGCCCTCCGTCTCCATCTCTCCGGGAGTCTTCCTCACTTCTGGTCCTCACACAGCACCCCATGGTTTTCCTGCACTCACAAGACATGGGGCTGCAGGGGAGGCTGTAGCATCCCCTCGGGCGTCTCTCCCAGCAGGTCTCTTGTTCTTCTGGAACCTCTACTAGTCACACAGCAGGCCCCGCAGCTGACTGGCAAACTCTGGCCTTTCACTCATGATTTCTCTTTCCTTGCTTTGTTATGTTGGTGTATTTCCCCCTCTGCTCTTCCTGGACCACACCATGGGCCTCATGGTGCCCGTGGTCTACTGCTCATCTACTGTAGTTGAAATTAACAAATTCCAGAACTCATTTTTGGGCTGCGAATCCGTCTCTCTGATGGTTCTCACCCAGTATTCATCCTTGTCTCTGCTTCTTAAGGCCATTTGCATTCTATCAGTCCAAGACATCTGAACATTCTGGTTAGCACGGCCTCCTCTGGTTGACTGGGAATCACTGCACTTACTTAGATATTTTGCCATTTGTCAAAATTGCTTTCAACAGAAGATCAATAATCACACCAGAAATTAGTATTGAAACTTTCAATCACAAATCACTTTGGGCCATAAATTACATTGCCTTGAGATATCACTGTGCCTTTCTCATCAGACAGAGACGTGACCTCAGAGAGGGATTTGAAAGCTCTTGGGAGTGAGTGATGACGGTTCAGCTGTTGGGAACATTAGGACTTCGTGAGGTGGCTCCCTGGGGACAGCACTTGCTGGGACGTACAAATGCTGAGACTGAGCAGTCACTCCAACAGCATCCTGTAAATGCCATGCTTTAACATTGTTATGGCTGCTTCTCTCTGCCAGTGAGGGGGAGTCTAATTACACACAGACCTAGATGCTTTCCACCGCCATCCTGACAATGTTCCCTGACTAAAACAACACAGGAAGACGTCCCTCCCGGCGCTGCTCTCCTAATGTCAGACACCCATAGTACAGGTTGTCACTCATACCTTTAGTTACTCATCATTATAAATGTTAACTAGGTCATGCGGCTACTTCTTTAATTTGAATCTAGTATCTCTCAGGACATTCCCTTTCATTTGGGGAGCCCATCGCCTACTTTTATTTTTTAATACATAGAGCCTGCTCCAGTCATACTGAATCTTGTTACTGCCTTTTCTTTCCAAATGCTCGGGATGTTTGTGACATGTCACATCTCTGAGTAATTAGGTTTTTCCTCTGAGTTCATTCATTCTTAGAAACTAGATACAGTGTTTGTGTGTTCTTTTAAAACAGGCTCAATGATTATGTTTACAGTTCATTTCTCTAAAACTTTCTTGGACTGACATTGTTGTTTTGTTTTGCATGCCACAGAAACAACCAAATTTTCTCACCTAGTACATTATTCTTGTTCTAGCTCTCAAGTCTTTTACCTTTAGAAAATGATCAGTAATAAATCAACCACACCCATTTCAAGTCTTTTGTCATCTAGAGATGTTTTCATTAGCTTGTTTTACTTTGATAATTCCCTGGAAGTTTTCTGCAATCAGCTACAGGCCAGAATGTTTCCTCTCCAGGAAGAATGACAGCTCAGAGCCCCACAGGAAAGGATTAGGTGTCAGGTACCTTTGGATACAGGCTTGTGAGGGCATCACGTAGAGAACCTGGAGATCATACCAGAGAACTGCGTGAGAATGCCCAGCATGCTAACACAGAAGCAGACGGGCCCCTGCGACCACTAACCCAAGACCCAATGGAATAAGGATCAATCACGTAGGACTAAATGAAGTGAGGAGAAGTGAGAGTAGTTTTTGTTTGGAATATTGCTGGTGTTACTTTAATGTTTAATTTTCTGGATATATAAAGAAGCCCTTTGTTGCTGCTCTCTGTGTTCTTAGCATTTTATAATAATCATGTATTTGACTCTGCTTTTGTAAATCAAAATGAAATATACAACATCTTATTCTCCCTGCCCAAACCCTTTAGAATTCAAAATTTTTTATTGACCCTACTTGTTGAGTTGGGATATATTTTGCTCTTTGTGGCAATACAGTTATTTGCATAGCTTTAAGAGGAATCTGTCTCCCTGTTTGCCAGGGCATAAGTGAACACCCTGTTTATGCAACAAAGGCCTTGCCTAAGAGAACAGGTCAAAAGGGTGTTCATTTGATCAGCTATGACCAGATGCTTTTTAAGAATGGAGGCAGACTTTATGGAGCAAACGCTAGCTTACAAAGCCTCCTGGGAAGACTCATCTGGTACTTGACCATTGTACAGCCTGCTGAAGACAAGATTTTTCTAAAAGCAATATGGCTGCTTACGACACTTAGTATCCTTTTCTAGGCATATGTTTCTGCATAATTGTCAGGAATGGCCTATTTGTGGCCTAGCAAGATGACATCCCCTCACCGATGCTCTCCAGGTGTTGTTTATGACCATATGGCACCAGAACAAGCCGTAGTGTCTCCATAAATCGAGTGTCTGTCTTTGCAAGGATACCTGAAGTACCTTCCCAAGTGAACACCTGTGACCTGGGCCATGCTGACAGCAGCAAGTTCAGCACTGGCTGCACTGTAATCAGAGAGACATCTGCAGACAAGTCACCTCTGCCCCCAGTGCTTCACATTACTCCTCTGAAGAGAGAAGGATCTGGACTAGATGGCCCCCAAGGTCTCTCTAGACCAAGTTTTATTCTTTGGCCACCCTCTTCTTCCCTGTCAAGAGAATGTCATAAAATACCACAATACTCAAGTACAAATCGGGACGGGACCCAAAGACAGGTCATTGCAATAATATGGATGAAACCAGGAACCAGAGGCCATCGTGTTAATTGAAATAAGCCAGGTAGCCAAAGACAAGTACCTCATGATCTTACTCATGCAGAATTTTTTAAAGCTGGTTTCATAGAAATTGAGAGCAGAACAATGGTTTCCAGATGCTGAAGAAAGGAGAGGCAAGGGAGGGGTAGGCAGGGGTTGACCAATGGGAACTGTACAGTCAGACAGGAGCAAGAAGTTCTGGGGTGCTGCTCACAGGAGGCTGACTGTAGGCAGTGATAACACACTGCACATTTCAAAAACCTCCAAAGGAAGGAGTTTGAATGTTCTCACCATAAAGAAATGATACATATGTTTAGCCTGATTTAAACATTATATGATGTATACATGCATTGAAATATCACAGGGCACCCCATGAAAAATCATCAGAGGAAAAAAGATATTAAAAGAAAATGGGATAAGATGAATCACAGCAGAGAACAAAATAGATTTGCATGTATTAGCATGGATAGGTCCCAAAACCATGTTTTTTCAAAACGGCTGTTTTTTCAAAAAGGCAAGTTGCAATAAAACTTTCCCCCCAACAACTGGAAGAATCGTGTTTAACATCTCCAGAGTGTTTCACTGACTTGGTTTGTCAAATTTTGCCTCCAGGTTCAGCGTTGAGACCCTGGTCTGAGTTAGGAATGGCATTTGGCTCTGAGGGTCCCACTGTGTCTTTCTCTAACAACACCTACATTCCTGTCGGAGTCGCAGGCTCTGCAAAACACAAACCACTCTGCACTGAGCTGTGTGAACAGAAATCAGGGGAGTGGAAGGCCCCTCACAGGATTGCTCCTACTTCCTTCACTTGCCTGGCTCTTGTCTTTACCCACCTCAGACCCAGGTTCTACCAAAAGCTCCGCATCCCACCCTGAGTAAGAGCCCACTGAGTGGCCACGTGCTCTTAAATCCCACTGTCCTCCCAGGACGTCCCTCTTCCTAGAATATCTTCACTGTCTTTCTGCCTACTTAGCTCCTGCTAGATCTTCAAGTATTAAGTGAGATTTGAACTCTTTCAAGACATCGTTTTAGTCCGTTTCTTGTCCCTATAACAGAATAATGGAGACTTGGTATTTTATAAAGGATAGAGGTTCATTTAGGCTCAAAGTTTTAGAGGCTGAGAAGTCCAACAGCATGGAGTCAACTGGGGCCTCCAGCTGCTTCGACTCATGGCAGGAAGAGATGGGCAAGCAGGCATATGCAGAAAGAAAAAAAAAGGGGTGGGATAGCCTTGTTTTATAACCTGCTCTCAAGGTGGCTAATTCAGTCCCACGAGAGCGAGAGCTTACTCCTGAGGGAAAGGCATTTATCCTTCTGAGCAATCCAATTGCCCCTCGCAGGCCCCACTCACACCACTACAGTGGCAATCAGAGTTCAGCATGAGTTTTGCAAGGAACAGGTAGTCAAGCCACAGTGGAGGCTGCTCTGAAGCCGGAGACTGGCAGTCCATGTTCTTATTCACACACACAGCTGTTCCATCTACTGCAGGGTGCTGACACAGGACTCACCCCGAGACCATAAAACCCCTGGTCGGCTGTGTGGGGGCTAGCTCTATGCTACACCCTAATGACTAGCCATTGTGTATAAATGGGAAAGGCACAAAGGAAGGAGGAAATATGTGATTGGTTTACAATTACTGTTGGTTCCACAAACGTGCAGCTTGTGGCCAGAATTCAGGGGGCTTACGTGCCTTGCCACATGGACAGCTGTTATCTACGTGCATTGTCTCTGATTGGCCGAAAGGCCCTATAAGTTGAATGCTTGTTCCGTAGATAAATGGGTGCCTGCTGTGACTGTACCCCCTAGCAGTGTCTGATTGTCCTGCAGCAGAAAGGCTTCAGAGGGCAGGGCTGGGGACGGATGGCTAGTCGGCTCCAACTCTTCCCAACTTCCACGGTGGCTAGGTGAATGTGGGGGTGCCCCTTAGACCCGCTGGCTGGGGACGGACTGTGACTCCCACAGGCTGAGACAATGTCCAGCCAGCATGTTCTCAAATAAATATTTCTGAAAGAATGAATGATTAAAGAAACTGCAGAACACCTGGCAGGTGACACAATGCACTTCACACTCACAGCACAGCAGATAGCACACAGCACTGTGGGTCCACCCAGGGTGATGCTGGGTGTGGCTACTCTGTTAATCAATAGATCAATAGATCTCTGTTATAAAGATCAGTCTTTCCTTTGAATTTGAAAATGATATTGGGGTTGGGTGGAGTGATATTTTAGCACAGGAAATTTACTCAGTTCCCCAAAAACAAATGCACCTAATGCCTTTTACTAATAGTTTTATCATCTATTGATTATCTGTGTTACAATCAATCATTCATTACATTGTCATTTGGGAAAGGGTGACTTTTCTAATTCTATCATGATACTTGATCTGTGAAAAATAATTCTCTCTCAGAAACAAGAGATGAATTACATGTTCTGGTTAAAAAGGCAGGAGAAATGTTTAGATCTTTTTTTTAAAATATTAATTTCAGAATAAAAATATTGGCATGATAGTTAGCTTCATATTTGAAAAATTAGTTCTTTTTTTAATTTATGGCAGACTTAAGGCTAGATGTTTCTACAAATGTAGCACCTTTAAACACAGAGGCATGGAGAGGATGTTGGATTAATACATGTCATATGACCCACGTATGTGAAAATGTGGGGTTCAAATTCTTGGTCTATGGCTTGCTGGCCCTGTGACCTGGAGCAGCTTACTTAAACCTTTCAGCCTCGTGATTCATTTACCTGTATATTCTCCTTGATATCTGTCAATTCTGATCAGGGTCTAGGATGCCCAAATAAGGAAGCTGGTCAGCAGAGCTGCAAGCCAGATGTGACGTCACTAGTGGACACGCCTCCTGTCAATCAGTGAGTTTTCCTGACCCATCAGGAAGGTCTCTGGCCTTCTCTTCCTGTACCCAAGCCCTCCCCTTCCTGACCAGGTTTTCTTAAAATTCTCTATGCACAGAATCTCCGACGCCATTTCTCCCGACCCGCTCTGATGGACGGGGGATTTGGTCCGAGGGCGCACATTCCAATAAAGCCTTGCCAAGTGGCTTAATTCATCTTCTCCTGGTCGTGTGATATTTACAGATCCACTAAATGGTATTATGTGCATTATGGGTTTTACAGCTAGATTCTATGTGGAGTCTTGCAGAATCTGTTAAATTATGGAGACTTCAAGGCATCATTTGCTATAGCTACTGCTGCTGCTATTTGAAAAGATCAACATCTCTTCCATGGTGATTTCAAAAAGAAAAAAAAGCAAGTTACAGAACATTCCATGACACATAATAATAATTAGGCCTTAAAAAGATATACAGAAAGATAGGTACTATAGCTACATGATAACATCCAGAGAGTTACAGTTAGAGAAATACTAAATTTTTCATGCCAGTGGCCTCCAGGGAGGGAAAGCAACGGGACTGGGGTGAGGACAAGTGACCTTACCATTTCTCTGTAACATCTGAGTTCTTTAACTAAAGCAAATATGATCTCACATTCTTTTGTTTTGGAAAGGCACATACATGAATATTTGTTAAACTGGTTACAAGCAGTTGTTAAACAGAAGAACGCATTACAGCCCTGGGGCTCTCTGCTGGCATTGATATTACTAGGTCAGGAAGGGAACTCAGGCACCTGAATTTTTTTAACTAAGAGATTCTGAGGCAATCTTCTATAAAAATATTGAATATTAAAAGATACACACGTCATTACTGATAAAAGCCCCAAAGTGGAAACAACCCAAGTTGCCACCAACTGGTGAGTGGAGAGGTCAAACGTGGCCTATCTCTACGGTGGATCTCATTCTGCTCTAACAAAGAAAGGCGCCCTGGCGTATCTACCGCACAGATGACCCTCGACAACACCATGCCAAGGGAACGCAGCAGGCGCACACGGCCAGCCAGCATGCCGTCAGTATGGAAAGCCCAGAAGGGGCAGATCCACAGAGGCTGGAAGTATCCTAGTGGTTCCCCAGGGCGTGGAAGTGCTGGGTCAGCAGGTGACAGCTCGGGGGAATATGGGTCTCTTTGGGGGTGATGAAAACAGGGAAGCAACAGTGGCGATGGCAGCACAGCCTGGCCACACTAAAGCCAACGACCTGCATGCTCCATGGGTGAAGCGCGTGGCGTGTGAACTGGACCTCAGCAAAGCGGTCGTTAAAAACTAAAATATTTAATCTCAAATTACATAACCAGAAAGATAAACTAGGTAGAGTTAATTAACACATGGAAAGAGGTCAGAAGACCGGGGATAAGGCTTCCTTTTCTGTATGATTGGGGTCCTTGAAAAGGACAGGCACCTTCTAGTAGGACATGGAAACTGACCACAGATCCTTGCTGTGGCGTCCTACCAGGAGCCAGCTGACAAGACAGTAAAAACATCAAGAAGAAAACGATCAACACGGCAAAAGGAACAGGGAAGGAGGCTGTGTGTGGCACAAAACAATGTCCCCAGAACCCAAAGGCAGGAGAGGGAATCACTGAATGATAACTCACTGAACCAGAAATGGACTACAAGCCAGATGTGGGGCAATGAAACAGACTGGGTAACTCCTCCCTGGATGGCAGGTGACTGTCCCCTCCTAAGTAAGCAGCTTTAGTCTCTGCAGAGGTGGAACTGTTACAGGGTGGGGGCCATCCAAGAAACTGAGGCAGCACAAAGGCCCCCCTTCTAGCCCCCAGTTCTTGCAATCAAGTCAGAAAGGCTTCAGACATGTCGCTCAAAGTAATAGGCATGAGTTTATTGAAGGGTAGGAAAAGGGAAAGGGGACACTCGAGAGAGACTGGATCTGCTCAGAGAGGACAGAGACAGCATGCCCCTCCTACACTCCAGTTTCACTGGGGATCCCAGAGAAGTTTGCAGAGAGGCCCACCCAGATCCACCTCTTGATTTTTGACTGACAGCAAGACAACATCAGATTTTCAAGTCCCCACTGCCATGACAACCTGGGTCATTTTGGCCCATGCTGACCAGTTCTAATTGGACTTGTAACCATAGATTCTTACAGATTTCATGATTAGGAAGAATTATCCTTATCTCCCTGAGTTTTAGGATCTGGTCTGTGAAAAGGGTCACAAAGTCTCCCCCTTCAGGGTCACTTGGGTTCCTCTTATGGACATTATCTTGGGTCTGCAGATAACAGGTTTGCTGTTTGCTGAGGAATGTGACATATCCTGTCCACTGAGATCAGGCAGGGCTGCAGGTAAATTGCTTCTTGGAAAAGAAAGCATGTGAGGGTCAGCACAGTGGGCCATTTCATGGCATTAGTCCCTTAACCTTGTGTTCCTACCACTTGTGTCTGTCTGTCCCCTCTCAGAACCAGAGGGAAACTGACCTCCTGGGCCTGAGGCCAGCTGAAATGGGGAGCCATACTGAGAACAAGGGGTATCTAGGGAGCCCAGTCCTGAAAGGAAAGACCCTCCAATCATCCTTCCTCATGTCTTCAACAGTGACAGCCAGATCTACCCTCACACTGACACTGTCACCATCACTATGACCTCAGGGGTTGGAAGATGGGGGGAGGAGGGCCAATGCACCTAAAACCAACAGAAGCAGCCCACAGTCCAAGGTCCCTAACACTGAGTGGCTAATCTTTAATTTTCCTGCAGCAAAGCCCCCCACATAGGGCTTCTGATCAACTTTTTACAACTTTATCTTAAATACAGTCAAGGGTTACCAGAATAGGAGAAAAACATCTCACACAAAAATAAAAAGGAAAGCAAATGGAGAAAAAGGATACTTAGAGAAAAAAAGAGAATGGTTTTTCTCTCTTTTTCTTTTGGTGAGTTTGGCTTATCAACCTGTTTATCTTTTCAAAGAACCATTCTTTGTTTTATTGGCCTTTTTTTTTTAACTCTCAATTTCATTCAATGCAATCTCCATCCAAATACCAATGACATCCTTCACAGAACTAGAAAAAACAGTCCTAAAATTCATTCAGAAGAGAAAGACCCAGAATAGCCAAAGCAATTTTAACCCAAAAAAGCCACACTGGAGGCATCACAATACCTAACTTCAAATTATACTACAGAGCTATAGTAACAAAAACTCCATGGTACTGGCATAAAAACAGATACATAGACAAATGGTACAGAATAGAAGACTCAGGGACAAACCCATACATCTACAGTCATCTAATCCTTGACAAAGACACCAAAAATATACATTGGAGAAAACATAGCCTTTTAACAATTGGTGCTGGCACCGCTAGTTATCCTCATGGAGAAGAATTAAACTAGACCCTTATCTCTCACCCTGCACAAAAATCAACTCAGAATGGATCAAAGACTTTGGAATTAGACCACAAACTATGCAAGTCCTAGAAGAAAGCATAGGGTCCTCACTCCAGCATATAGGCACAGGCAATGACTTTCTCAATAGGACCCTAAAGCTCAGGAAATAATGCCAGGAGTTAATAAATGGGACAGCATCAAATTTAAAAGCACAGGAAAGGAAACAATTAGGAATGTGAAGCAAGAACCCACAGAACAGGAGAGAATCTTTGCTAACTGCTCTTCTGACAAAGGATTAATATCTAGAGCTCAATATATAAAGAGCTCCAAAAACTTCACAACAAAAAATTCAAATAACCAAATTAATAAATGGGCAAATGAATGAAACAGACACTTCCCAAAAGAAGAAATACAAATGACCAACAAATACATGAAAAAATGTTCAACATCATTAGCAATTAGGGAAATGCAAATCAAAACTACACTGAGATTTCATCTCACACCAGTCAGAATGGCAGTCATCAAGAATACAAATAATAAGCCAGGCACGGTGGCGCACATCTGTAATCCCAGCACTGTGGGAGGCTAAGACAGGAGAATCGCAAGTTCAAAGCCAGCCTCAACAATGGGGAGGCGCTAAGCAATTCAGTGAGACCCTGTCTCTACATAAAACACAAAATAGGGCTGGGGATGTGGCTCAGTGGTCTAGTGCTACTGAGTTCAATCCCTGGTACCAAAAAACAAAAGAAGAATACAAATAATAATAAATGCTAGAAAGGATGTGGAGAAAAAGGAACACTTTTACATTGTTGGTGAGACTGTAAATTACTATAATCACTATGGAAGTCAGTATGGAGATTCCTCAAAAGTCTAGACATGGAACCACCATATGAGCCAGGTATACCACGCATAGGTATTTATCCTAAGAATCAAAGTCATCGAACAACAGTGATACACACCCATGTTTATAGCAGCACAAGTCACAATAGCCAAACTATGGAACTAGCCTAGGTGTCCATCAATGGACGAATGGATAAAGAAAATGTGGTATATATACACAATGGAGTTTTATTCAGCCATAAAGAAGAATGAAATTATGGCATTTGCAAGAAAATGAATGGAACTAGAGACCATCATGTTAAGCAAAATAAGTCAAACTCAGAAGGTCTAGAGTCCTATGTTTTCTCTCATATGTGGAAGCTAGAGAGGAAAAAGAAAAACAAAGGTGGGATAGATCTCCTAAAAATCAAAGGGCGGTCAGGAGAGGAAAGGGCTCATGGGATGGGAGGTGGGGAGGGAGGGGTGAATGCTAGGAGTGGTATTGGTCAAATTATATTGCTATATTGTGTGCATGTAGGAATATGAAACAACAAATCTCACTACTATGTACAACTATAATGCACCAATAAAATAAGTGGGAAACTATATATTTAATAAAATCAGAGTTCAGAAAAATAATGAACCTATCTGACAAAAACAGAAAGCTAATTAATAATACATCCAAAGAAAACAAAGAGCTCTTGAGAAGTAAAAATATGACAGGAAAGATGCAAAAAATAATAGAGGGAAGAAAAAGCAAAGACTTGAGGAAGTATCCCAGAAAGTAGAAAAGACATGGAAAATGGGAGACTAAAGATAATTAGAGAATTAGTCCAAGAGGTCCAACATGGAAGTAAGAATAATCCCAAAAAAGAAAAGAGTGTGGAAACTAAGGAACAGTGACCCCCAGGAAGACTCTCCCAACATTTCATTTTCCAGAACTGAGGGATGTGACTTTCCAGAATGAGGCCCAGTACAACCAGGAAAAGACCTATGCCGGGCACCTCATCATGCAACATCAAAACAAAAAGCAGGGTCCCCAAAACTCCCAGAGTTGGAGAAAACAAAAACAGGCAGATACAAAGGATGAGGAAGCAGACTGGCACCGGGCTCCTCCCAGCAGCTCTGGACACAGGCTCACATGGGCACCCCCTGCACGGTGCTGAGTGCAGTGTCCAGCCTGGACCTCGCTCCCCAGGGAGAGTGCAGCATGTAGTGACAAGGGACGACCAGGCAAGGCCTCCTCTTTTTATAATAATGCTTACAGGACTCTGACCTTGCTGATATTGTACTTGTATTAATTTGATAAAAAATTAATTTTAATATTTAAAAGACAGTCTTTTCAGAGAGCAGTAAAAATACATATTGCCTGTTAGGTAGGAGGAATACATTAAAGAGATCTGTTGTACAATACAATGTCCACAGTAAATAACAATATATTTTGAAAATCACTAAGAGTAGATTTCAATTGTTCTTACCACAAATAAAATGATAAGTATGTGAGGTGATGTGTATGCAAAGTAGCTCAATTCTGCCATTCTACAATGTAAGCATATTTCAAAACATCATGTTGTACACAATAAATATTAGACAATAAAAAATATTAAATATCAAATAAAAATATACATTGGGTTACAAAACCATACTTAAGATGGAAATTCATCTGACTAAATTCCCTCCATAGCACAATAAAATCAAAAGCAATCTTTAAAAAATAGAATCTAATGTTCTCAGATCAAGGTGATTGAACATACTCATCTCTGGATAGTGGGGCTGACCCACCGGGGCACAGTGGGATGAATGGTATAATCCTCTCGGAGAACAACTTGGTGGCTCATTTCAAATCCATAATAATATTTGTGCACTTTGTCTCACTAAAAGGGTTACTAGGGATTTATCCTAAGGAAATATTCCAAAATAAAGAACACTATTTCCCTGCCACAATCACTGCAAAGTTATTTACAATTAAAAAATGGTCAGCAATCAAAGGTTCAAAATTATAATCAGAGAAAAGAAAATCATGTTACATTTACTTGATAAAATGTTATACAAACTATTTAAACAACAGTATGAGCTTGCAACCACATAAACACATTTATGATATATTAATAAGTAAAAATTAAAAGTATAGGCATGAATAAGCCAATAATGATATATCTATGTAATAGAGTATTTGAGAAAAGTTTTAAGTGTCATGAAGACTAAAGTCACACTATAAAAAAAAGAAAAAGAAAGCCTAATGCTATAAAAAAAATAATAGGAAGAAGAAACATTGCAAAGGGAAGGAATGAGGAAAATGTGATTCCTGGGATTTGCTGTGAGTAGGGAGAGAATACATTTTTCTACTCCACCTCTCTCCCTTTGGATCTAGGTGCAGAAGGTGGCTCTAAGAATTTGACCTATGACCTAAGGTTTAAAAAAACCTCTCATTTCAAAGTTTTGCCACTTGTTTTATTTGTACCAGGGATTGAACCCAGGGCTGTTTAACCACTGAGCCACATCCCCAATCCATTTTATATTTTACTTAGAGACAGGGGTTTGCTGAGTTGCTAAGTGGTACCTTCCTAAGTTGCTGAGGCTGGCTTTGAACTCTCAATCCTCCTGCCTCAGCCTCCGGAGCTGCTGGGATTACAGGTGTGTGCCACCACGCCGTGCCATACCACATTATTATTGACCAGGGATAGAAAAGTCACTTTGTTTAGAAAACCCCTTCATAGGTCTTTGGACATAAACCAGACTCTCCCCTCCCACCACCAGTGCCTGAGGTCTGGAGGGAGGGGACTGGGAAGTGGTGGGAATAAGGAAGATGGCTATGGAGAGAGAACCTGCTGGAGAAGAGATGGAGGACCAACTAGAAAGAAGAAAGGAGAGAGGAAGCCAGGTTCTGGTGGCAGGTTGGCACTGGAGGGACTCTGCAACATCCCGAGTGGGAACTGAATTCGGTGAATGAAGCAGAGCAGTGGCCACATCCGGGTGAAGCAGGCAGTCTACACGGGACATCCAACTTCATGGCCTTGGTCTCACAAGAGTGATTTCCTATTCAATCATGTGTTCAGAGATGAGACAACACTCAAGGAAAAAACCTGATGAGATGTGTCTTGTGCTTGAGTCTAGCTCTTACTTTTCCCCTTTTTATGGGTTAAAAAGCAAGTTCAAGGGCTGGGATTGTGGCTCAGTGGTGCGGCGATCTTCAGCACCACGTAAAACAAATAAATAAAATAAAGATATCATGTCCATCTGCAACTAAAAAAATATTTAAAAAAAAAAAAAAGCAAGTGCAAAGGGCAGGAGTTGTAGCTCAGAGGTAGAGCGTTTGCCTAGCAGGTGTGAGGCACTGGGTTTGATTCTCAGCACCACATATAAATAAATGAATGAAATAAAGGTCCATCAATAACTAAAAATATATTTTAAAAAAAGCAAGTTCAAAAAATTTTAAATAGAAATAATTAACCTAA
>PVHX01012806.1:20217-31358 GCA_004024805.1 Geosciurus inauris
GCAATTCTCCTGTCTCAGCCTCCCTAAGTGCTGGGATTACAGGTGTGCACCACTGCGCCCAGCTACAATTTCACATATTTTATAAATGCACTTAAGATTACTTTTGGTTGTTGTTGTTGTTGTTGTAATTAGTCATACATGAGAGCAGAATGCACTTCAACTCATTGTACACAAATGGAGCTTTTCATTTCTTTTCATTTCTCTGGTTGTACATGATACTGAGTCACACCATTCGTGCAGTCATACATGTACACAGGGTAATAACGTCCATCTCATTCCACTGTCTTTCCCACTCCCTTAACACCCCCCCCACTCTGCCCAATCCATATTTCCTCCATTCTTCCCATGCCCCTCTCCCCATTATGGATCACATCCACTTAACAGAGAAAATATTTGGCCTTTGGTTTTTTGGGATTGGCTTATTTCACTTAGCATGATTGTCTCCAACTCCGTCCATTTACCTGCAAATGCCATAATTTCATTCTTCTTTAAGGCTGAGTAATATTCTATTGTGTATATGTACCACAGTTTCTTTATCCATTCAGCTATTGAAGGGCATCTAGGTTGGTTCCATAGTTTAACTATTGTGAATCGAGCTGCTATAAACATTGGTATGACTGCATCACTATAGTACGCTGATTTTAAGCCCTTTGGGTATAGACCGAAGAGTGGGATAGCTGGATCAAATGGTGGTTCCATTCCAAGTTTTCTAAGGAATTCCCATACTGCTTTCCAGATTCCACCAATTTGCAGTCCCACCAGCAATGTATGAGTGTGTCTTTTCTCCCACATTCTCACCAACACTTACTGTTGCTCATATTCTTGATAATTGCCATTCTGACTGGAGTGCCATTCTGACTAAGTGAAATCTTAGAGTAGTTTTAATTTGCATTTCTCTAATTGCTAGAGATGTTGAACATTTTTTCATGTATTTGTTGATCAATTGTATATCTTCTTCTGAGAAGTGTCTGTTCAGCTCCTTGGCCCATTTATTGATTGAGTTATTTGGTTTTTGGTGTTAAGTTTTTTGAGTTCTTTATATATCCTGGAGATTAGTGTTCTATCTTATGTGCAGTAAAGATTTTTTCCCAATCTGTAGGGCTCTCTCTTTACATTACTAATTGTTTCCTTTGCTGCAAAGAAAGTTTTTAGTTTTAATCCACCCCATTTATTGATTCGTGATTTTATTTCTTGCATTTTAGGGGTCTTATTAAGGACGTCAGGTTCTAAGCTGACATGATGAAGATTCAGGCCTACTTTTTCTTCTATTAAGCGAAGGGTCTCTGGTCTAATTCCTAGGTACTTGATCCACTTTGAGTTGAGTTTTGTGCATGATGAGAGATAGGGATTTAATTTCATTTCACTGCATATAGATTTCCAGTTTTCTCAGCACCATTTGTTGAAGAGACTAGCTTTTTTCCAATGTATGTTTTTGGCACCTTTGTCTAGTATGAGATAACTGTATTTATGTCTTTTTGTCTTCTATTCTGTACCATTGGTCTACGTGTCCATTTTGGTGCCAATACTATGCCATTTTTTTACTATAGTTCTGTAGTATAGTTTAAGGTCTGGTATTGTGATGTCTCCTGCTTCACTCTTCTTGCTAAGGATTGTTTTGGCTATTCTGGGTCTCTTATTTTTCCAAATGAATCTCATGATTGCTTTTCCTATTTCTATGAGGAATGTAATTGGGATTGTAATTGGAAATCCATTAAATCTGTATAGCACTTTTGGTAGTATAGCTATTTTGAGATTTTGATAATATTAATTCTGCCTATCCAAGAACATGGAAGATCTTTCCATCTTCTAAGGTCTTCTTTAATTTCTTTCTTTAGTATTCTGTAGTTTTTATTGTAGAAGTCTTTTACCTCTTTTGTTAGATTGATTCCCAAGTTGGTTTTGTTTGGTTTGGTTTGGTTTTTTGAGGCTATTGTGAATGAGGTAGTTTTCCTAATTTCTTTTTCAGAGGATTCAGCACTGATGTATAGAAATACATTTGATTTATGGGTGTTCTTTTTATGTCCTGCTACTTTGCTGAATTCATTTATTAGTTCTATAAGCTTTCTGGCAGAATTTTTTGGATCCTCTAAATATAGAATCAAGTCATCAGCAAACAGGGATAGTTTGAGTTCTTCTTGTCCTATTTATATCCCTTTAATTTCCTTCATCTGTCTAATTCATCTGACTAGAGTTTCAAGGATGATTTTGAATAGAAATGGTGAAGCCAGGATGCGGTGGCCCAAGCCTGTAATCCCAGCACTTTGAGAGGCTGAGACAGGAGAATCACGAGCTCAAAGCCAGCCTCAGCAACTGCAAGACACTAAGCAACTCAGTGAGACCTATCTCTACATACAACACAAAATTGGGCTGGGGGATATAGTACCTGCCTCTACAGAAAACACAAAATAGGGCTGGGAATGTAGCTCAGTGTTCAAGTACCCCTGAGTTCAATCCCCTGTACAAAAAAAAAGTGGTGAAAGAGGGCATCTCTGTCTTGTTCCAGTTTTTAGAGGGAATGCTTTCAATTTTTCTCCATTTAGAATGATGTTGGCCTTGAGCTTAGCATAGATAGTTTTTACAATGTTGAGGTATATTCCTACTATCCCTAGTTTTTCTAGTGTTTTGAACATGAAGCGGTGCTGTATTTTGTCAAATGCTTTTTCTGCATCTATTGAGATAATCACATGATTCTTATCTTTAAGTCTATTAATGTGGTGAATTATGTTTATTGATATCACTATGTTGCACAAACCTTGCATCCCTGGGATGAAACCCACTTGATCATGGTGCACTATCATTTTAATATCTTTTGTATGTGATTTGCTAGAATTTTATTGAGAATTTTTGCATCTGTGTTCATCAGGAATATTGGTCCAAAGTTTTCTTTTCTTGATGTGTCTTTGTCTGGTTTTGGTATCAGGGTGATACTAACCTCATAGAATGAGTTTGGAAGGGTTCCTTCCTTTTCTATTTCATGGAATAATTTGAGGAATATTGGTGTTAGTTCTTCTTTGAAGGTCTTGCAGAACTCGGCTGAGAATTCATCTAGTCCTGGGCTTTTTTGTTGGTGGTGGTGGTGGTAGGCTTTTGATTTCACTGCTTAAAACTGATATGTTGTTCTGTTTTGTTTTATTTTGTGGGGAAGGGGGTATCCAGGGGTATTCTACCACTGAGCCACATCCCCAGCCCTATTTTCTATTTTATTTAGGGACAGGGTCTCACTGAGTTGCTTAGCATCTCGCCGTTGCTGAGGCTGGCTTTGAACTTGTGATTCTATTGTCTCAGTCTCCCAAAGTGCTGGGACTACAGGCATGGGCCACCGTGCCCAGCTTTGAAATTGAGCTGTTTAATTGTGTATGTGGTCCTGATTCAGTTTGGGTAGATCATATGTCTCTAGAAATTTCTCAATGTTTTCAATATTTTCTATTTTATTGGAGTGTAAATTTTCAAAATAGTTTCTAATTATTTTCTGTATTTCAATAGCGTCTGTCGTGATATTTCCTTTTTCAACACAAATTTTAGTAATTTGAGTTTTCTTTCTCCTTCTCTTTGTTAGCATGGCTAAGGGTTTATCAATTTTACTTATTTTTTCAAAGAACCAACTTTTCATTTTGACAATTTTTTGAATTGTTTCTTTTGTTTCAATTTCATTGATTTCAGCACTGATTTTAATTATTTCCTGTCTTCTACTACTTTTGGTGTTGATTTGTTATTCTTTTTGTAGATCTTTGAGATGTAATGTTATGTCATTTATTTGTTGACTTTATTCTTTCAATGAATGAGCTCAATGCAATGAACTTTCCTCTTAGCACTGCTTTCATCGAGTCCCAGAGATTTTGATATGTTGTATCAGAGTTCTCATTTACCTCTAAGAATTCTATTATCTACTCCCTGATGTCTTCTGCTATTCATTTGTCATTCAATACTGTATTATTTAGTCTCCAAGTGTTGGAATAGCTTCTATTTTTTATTTTATCATTGATTTATAATTTCATTCCATTATGGTCTGATGGAATGCAGGGTAGTATCTCTATTTTTTTTTTTTGTCTGTTTTAGCTTTAGAGAAGGATCCATGTGCTGCTGAAAAGAAAGTGTATTTGCTCATTGATGGATGAAATATTCTGTATATATCTATTAAGTCCAAATCATTGATTGTATTATTTAGTTCTATAGTTTCTTTGTTTAGTTTTGTTTGGAAGATCTGTCCAGTGGTAAGAGAGGTGTGTTTAAGTCACCCAGTATTATTGTGCTGTGATCTATTTGATTCTTGAAATTGAGAAGAATTTGTTTGATATATGTGGATGCTCCATTGTTCAGGGCATAGATATTTATGATTATGTCTTTTTTTTTCTCTTTGTTTTTGGTACCAGGGATTGAACTCAGAGGTACTTGACCACTGAGCCACATCCCCAGCCCTGTTTTGTGTTTTATGTGGAGACAGGGTCTCACTGAGTTGCTTAGCACCTCGCCGTTGCTGAGGCTGGCATTGAGCTCACGATCCTTCTGTCTCAGCCTCCCAAAGTGCTGAGATTACAGGTGTGTGCCACCACACCCAGCTTGTTATGTCTTATTGATGTCTGATTCCCTTAAGCAGTACTAAATGTCCTTCTTTATCCCTTCTGACTAACTTTGGCTCAAAGTCCACTTTTCTGATATGAGGGTGTAAACCTCTGCTTGTTTACATGGTCCATGTGAGGGATATGTTTTTCCCATCCTTTCACCTTCAGTGTGTGGATGTCTTTTCCTATGAGATGAGTCTCTTGAATGCAGCATATTGTTGGGTCTTTTTTTCAATCCAGTCTGCCAGTTGGTTGATGAGTTTAGGCCATTAATATTCAGGGTTATTATTGAGATATGATTTGTATTCCTGGTCATTTTGGTTTATTTTTGGTTTTTAACTTGACTTGGTTGGTTTCTCTTTTGATTGGCTTTCCTTTAGTGTAGTTCCTCCCTTTACTGGTTTTTTCTTTTTTCTTTTTTTTTTTTTTTTTTTTTTTTTTTCTTTTTTTTTTTTTTTTTTTTTTTTTTTTTTTTTTTTTTTCATTTCCTTCTCATGAAATCTTTTGCTGAGGATGTTGTATAGTGCAGGCTTTCTTGCTGTAAATTCTTTTAACTTTTGTTTATCATGGAAGGTTTTTATTTCATCATCAAATATGAAGCTTAATATTATTGGATATAAGATTCTTTGTTGGCATCCATTTTCTTTCAGAGCTGGTATATGTTGTTCCAGGACCTCCTGGCTTTGAGGGTCTGGGCTGAGAAATCTGCTGAGATCCAGATTGCTTTCCCCCTGTATGTAATCTGATATATTTTTCTTGTGGCCTTTAAAATTCTATCCTTATTCTATATGCTAAGTGTTTTCATTATAATGTGCCTTGGTGTGGATCTGTTGTAATTTTGTACATTTGGTGTCCTGTAGACTTCTTGTATTTGATTTTCCATTTCTTTCTTCTGGTTTGGGAAATTTTCTGATATTATTTCTTTGAAAAGATTGTGCATTCCTTTGGATTATATCTCTGTGCCTTCCTCTATCCTGAAGAATCTTAAATTGGGTCTTTTCATGTTATGCCATAATTCTTTGAAGTTCTGTTCATGATTTCTTACCATATTCACCATGTGGTCAACTTTATTTTCAAGATTATATATTTTGTCTTCATTGCCTGAGATTCTGTCTTCCAAGTGATCTAGTTTGTTGTTCTAGCTTTCCATTGAGTTTTTTTTTTTTTTTAATATTTTTTTAGTTGTAGATGGACACAATGTCTTTATTTCATTGCTTTGTATGTGGTGCTGAGGATCGAACCCAGGGCCTCACGCATGCGAGGCAAGCGCTCTACCACTGAGCTACAATCCCAGCCCCTCCATTGAGTTTTTAATTTGGTTTATTGTTTCCTTCATTTCAAGGATTTCTGTTTGTTTCTTTGTTTTTTCAAAATCTCTCTCTCTTTATTGACATAATCTTTTACTACCTTCATTTGCTTTTTTATATCATTCTTTACTTCACAGATCATTTTAACTATGTACATTCTGAACTCCTTCTCTGACATTTCTTCTACTGTGTTATCAATGGATTCTATTATTGTAGCATCTTGGTTTGTTTGGGGCACTTTCTTCCTTTGTTTTCTCATGTTGTTCATGTGTCTTCCCCTCTAGCAGTGCAGATCTGAGGTATTACAGTTTCTACCCTATAGACTTATAGCATCCCTGCAGGTTTCCAAAACCTTGCCTTTAAGGGGAAGATCAATATTTACAGCAACCAATGCAAACAATATGCATCCTTAAACCAAATAGCTCCTGTTAAGACATTTACTGTTTTATCACAATAAACAGAAATGATGTGTCTGATTATTATCTACAATATAAACAGTAGGTTTGTGAAAGGGTCTACAGTTTCTAATGGTGGACAAAGAGAGAATGGGGGGTGTAGGATGAGATGTTTATGAGGTAGGAGGTGAGAATAGAGAGGTATTAGATCATAGGAAGCATGAAAGAGGAATCAAAAGAAGTTAGCTGTTAGCATGAGAGAAGAGAGAGTCTCCAGGGAAACAGAAAAGTGAGAGGAAAATATAGAGAAAGAGAAAAATAAATAAATAAATAAATAGATTTTAAAAAGAAAGAGAAAATTTTTTTAAAAAAATTAAAAATAAAAAATGTAAAAATAACAGAATATACAACAAAACTGAAATATACTATTCAGACAACCCAGTCCTCAGTTGCCTGATGCATGAAAAATACTTGGTTTCACAAATGTTGGGGATGTAAGGGCAGGAAAAGAAAAAAAATCTCAAGCCGGGCACGGTGGCGCAAGCCTGTAATCCCAGCACTTACGGAGGCTGAGACAGGAGAATTGCAAGTTCACAGCCAGCCTCAGCAACAGCGAGGCACTAAGCAATTCAGTGAGACCCTGTCTCTACATAAAACACAAAATAGGGCTGGGGATGTGGCTCAGTGGTCGAGTGCCCCTGAGTTCAATCTCCAGTACCAAAAAAACAAAAACAAAAAAACCTCAAAGGAAAACTGAACAAGTGTTTCTGCTGGAGTTCACCATCTTCTCTGCTTCCCTTCTCATCTGATAGGGTTGTCTGGAGTTTGCTAGGGTGGAAGAGTTAGTCTTGGAGGCAGAACTCTTGGAGGTGGGGCTCAGCAACTGCTGGTCCCTGTTGGAAGACTGCACCCCGGGAATCTCTTTGGGGTCCACTCATGTGATGTGGGAACCTGGTATTAGCCCATTACATCACCTGTGGACCCCACAATTCCTGGCCTCTAATTTAGTCTCTAAACTGTATCTCTCCTACCCCACCCTTACGCTTCCCAATTAGGCATCTCTCTCCGGAGGTCCTGAGGGCTGAGTGCAGGAACCTGTGTGCCTGTTGTGGCGAGCTGTTCTGTATCAGGTGAATCAGGAGCAGGTGCTGAGAGCTGTGGGCCAGCCACAGGGCTGCAAGTGCTGGGCCAGGTTGGTGGCTGGGAGGGGTTGGGAGACTGGGGATAAGGGAGCTGGAAGGCCCTCTTGATTGCCAAACCGGTAGGACCCTGTGATCAGTGGATGCTGGATTGAGAAGGGAATCAGGGACGGGACTGGTGTCAGGTCCCAGTAAGTGCCACCAGAGTTGGCCCTGGAAACCTAGTAGGTGCTGGGCTGTTTGGCTGGGTGAGCCAGGATCGAGATGCCCTCACATCCTCTTCCAACCTACTGACCCCGTGCAAGGCTCTCTCCTGCCTCTGCAGCAAATGGTGGCTATTAGCACTACTAACAGGGAGACCTCACGTGTAACCAAGCCTACAGGGACTTGGTGACAGTCTACCAGGCCCTGGCTATTGTTCCTAGATAGAAACAGCTGCATCTCTAGTTGGTGGCGATGACAGCAGCAGCAATTCTGTAGGTACCTTGATGTTGGGCTTCCAGGCCTGGCTGGTATCCCAAGGTGGTGGCTACCACATTGAGGGGTCTGTGGCAGTAGCCACAATGTCCCAAGATGGAGGTGGCTGGGGGAGCCCCATGTTGGTAGATGGGGAACCCGCGGCACGGGAATTCCACCAAGGCATTGGGGGCAGGAGCTGTTTTTTTTTGTTTGTTTTTGTTTTGCCATGCTGGATCAAACCCAGGGCTTCACACATGCCCAGTCAGCTCTCTACTACTGACCTGTATCCCCAGCCCTAACATTTCTTACATTTCTTAAGTATTGTAAAATTTACTATAACAAGGTAAAAACTTCATAAATATGAAAAGCATAACTTTAAAACACTTTTTAGTAAATATTTTGCATTATCTCCATGGGAAAGAATTCCTCAGAATACAGTATGCTAAAATCCTGTCAGTTCTTGCTTTGGCAACACATTACCAAACCTGAAACAATACAGAAAAGATTAGCAGGGCCTCTGAAGGAGGGTGACATGCAAATTCATGAAGCATTCCATCCATTTCACAAAATTTGTGGAACTTTTGTGATTTTGTAATTTGAAAATCCTCATTTACTATCCAGTGTTGACTGCTGATTTCTGTCTTCATTTGTCACACCCTGCATTGAGCTCCAACTGGGGGATCAAGCTTACCTTTGATCCGGGAGGGGGAGCCAAGCCAAGGAAGGAATAGATAATATTCTCTTCTTTTGCAGAGAAGAAGGAGTCAAAATCCTGGAAACAAAAGAAGGGAACATTTAAATCCATCGTACACTTGTGAGCCAATATATTGACCTCAATGGAACCTTTTTATTTATTAACATTAAATTAGAAACTAAAATGTAAGGTTATCCCAGATTACTTTGTCAAAGATGACTAAGCCCAAAAGTTAAGAAATCCAACCATAAACTTTACATTTGTTTTCATACAGATGTGCCAATATAGCACAGTGAAAATTCATACACACACACAGACACACACACACACACACAACGGCTATGCTCAGGAACTGCTAGCAGGATTCAAATACACACAGTAAATGACTTTTCCAAAGTCTTATATCTTTAACTGGTTTACTTCTCATTTGCAGCTTTGGACCCTGATCAGTCTCCACAGACCACACAGGATTTCTCTACCGCTGCCACCTGCTTTGAGGGCCCAGACTCACCTCATGGCCCCAGAGTGAAATCTGATGCTCATGAAGCTGCACGCCACCCAGGCCCCACCAAGGTCTGTCCTTCACGGCAGGCCCAGCCCTACACACTCTCTCCAGTAATGGGGTTGTTAGTAGCTCAGAGGAATGTTTTAATAATTAAAACAAAAAAGATCCTCCTCCAGATTGCTTTAGTTCTTCCCACCTTTGTACCAAGGACTGGGATGCAATCTCAGCTGCATGGTAGAAAGACTCACAGTTCCAGCAAGACAAGGCTCCAACCAACTCCGTTACAGCTTTGCCTACCCCACTCTATCGTGTGTCGAGAAGCTTAAAACCAAATACCCGCCACAGTTACAGGGAAGAAATGCTACATGTTTTTGTGTGTTCATCTTTTCCAAACTTTGTCATTCTCCTGTATGTATCTGAGTCTCTCAATGACTACTCTTTTGTACTGAATGCACTTTTGGAAACTGCCTCAATTCTTGGTTAAAGGAAATAGAATGTCATGGTGGCCTCCAGCACCGACCCATCCAGTCCCCAGCCTGCATGCTGGTGAATGCACCTGGCCCACATCGAGTGGCTGGGGCTGTGCCAGGCAGATCTGGTGTACCAACTACAGTTATCTGACCTAAGGACTGGGTGTTTGAGGCATTAAGGTAACAGCCTGAGTTGTCCGTGTAATTGTTCATCAGTATGTCTGAAACCAGGCACTGCAGTGACAATGGAACTCTGTTTCTGAAAACACTAAATGATGCATGTCTGCAAGGAGAATTTTGTGCTGTTGCTGTTTTGGCTGATGACATGGAATTCAGACCACACGTGTTCTCACCCCTGCAGTGCCTACGTACAGAGCTTCCTACAAGTCTTGGGGTGCACAGGGCTTCAGCAGTGGAAACAGATGTTCTCCATCCGAGTATACCTCAAGGGGTTCTGAGCGACATGTACATACCAAGGCTTTTGGGAAAAAAGACACTCACTTAATGATGTTATCATCTGTCCTGTCTGGGTCAGATTCTAGGTATCCAGGTTCTTTTGAAATAAACTCTCTTCTCAGAAGTATAATGTGAGCCAAGCGTGGTGGCGCAAGCCTGTAATCCCAGCACTTAGGGAGGCTGAGACAGGAGAATCGCAAGTTCAAAGCCAGCCTCAGCAACAGCGACTATTTAAGAAGTCAATTCATGACAAAATGATTTCATAAATAGAAGCTAAGAATTCACAGTTTCACTTTTTTTTTTTTTTTTTTTTTTTTGGTACTGGAGATTGAACTCAGGGGCACTCAACCACTGAGCCACATCCCCAGCCCTATTTTGTGTTTTATGTAGAGACAGGGTCTCACTGAGTTGCTTAGCGCCTCGCCATTGCTGAGGCTGGCTTTGAACTTGCAATTCTCCTGTCTCAGCCTCCCTAAGTGCTGGGATTACAGGGTCAGTGGTTAAGCGCCTCTGGGTTCAACTCTTGGTTAATAATAATAATAATAATAATAAAAAGAAGAAGAAGAAGAAGAAGAAGAAGAAGAAGCAGCAGCAGCAGCAGGGGCTGGGGCTGTAGCTCAGTGGTAAAGCGCTTGCCTAGCATGCGTGAGACACTGGGTTCAATCCTCAGCACCACATATAAATAATAAATGAATAAAATAAAGATCCATCAACAATTAAAAAATATTTAAAAAAAGAAGAAGAAGAAGAAGAAGCAGCCGCCGCCGCCACCGCCGCCGGGCGCGGTGGCTCACGCCTGTAATCCCAGCACTTAGGGAGGCTGAGACAGGAGAATCATGAGTTCAAAGCCAGCCTCGGCAACGGCAAGGCGCTAAGCAACTCAGTGAGACCCTGTCTCTACATAAAACACAAAATAGGGCTGGGGATGTGGCTCAGTGGTCGAATGCCCCTGAGTTCAATCCCTGGTACCAAAAAAAAAGTATAATGTGTCTAATCCTGATGAAAATAATGATCAACCAATAAGTAAGCATTGCCTCAAAATGCATCACCCCCTTGGAGATGTCGCAGACACCAAATTTCTGGAAGAAATCAGAGATCATGATGACAGAGTGTACAGGCACCTGTACCCCAGATCAAGAGGACTAAAAGTGGCCTGG
>PVHX01012806.1:31458-57756 GCA_004024805.1 Geosciurus inauris
AGAAGTTTAGAAAAGTGCACCGCCACAGCCAGGATGTAGAACCATGGTGCCCTGGAATCCAAAGGTTCAGCGTGCAGACCCTCAGGCCTGAACACTTGTGACGAGCAGTGATGAACAGACACGAGGTACACAACAGCTGCCAGCAACACGAACGTGCAGATTTGCTTTCCAGTCACCCTGAGGAGCTGACCATCCAATGAACAAATGGGAAGACATTTCCTGGTGAAGGCACATTGGGGAAGCTTAACTCTCCACAGGCAAGACAGGCCATTTGATTGTGAAATGTGTGACCAGAACCCCAGGAGAACACCTAAAGGCCCCACCCACAGGCAGCACACGCCTACGGTCGCGAGTGTGTGACACCATTGGTTAGCATCCCAAGACCCGAGGAAGCACGCAGAAGCCACAGCAGCTCCCATGCCATCCGGGTCCACACCCAGGGACCAGGCGGGAGGTCCAGAAGGAAGAGCCCCCGTGTGGCACCTGCACTGAGCCACTCGCCAAGGCTTCTGACCCAGACAGCACAAGAGCTCAGTGAAAGGAAGTGAGTTCCCAGGGCCACTCAGGGCACAGTGGGACAGACCCAGGCAGAGCAGCAGGTGAAAAGAGCCTGTCACTAGAGGCACAGGAAGGAGCGCTGGGCCCGGGAAGCCGAGGCGGCAGAGCTCACATGCCCGGGACTCAAGCGCCAGTTACTGTGCATTCCTGCAAACGTGAGCCCCGCTGTGCTCCGCGCCCAAGGCTGTGCTCTGTTAGGTGTTTTTAAAACTTTTCAAGGAAACAGTGTTTCTAGGTTCTAACTAAACAGTTCCACTGTCCTAGCTGGTGTCTGGTGTTCTGTCGCCAGCAGGCTGCCCTCCTGCGTCCAGTTCGGAAATAAGAGGCTGCTGTTTTGTTTTGGGGTTTGTTTGTTTGTTTTACCAGGGATTGAACTCAGGGGCACTCGACCACTGAGCCACATCCCCAGCCCTATTTTGTGTTTTATGTAGAGACAGGGTCTCACTGAGTTGCTTAGCGCCTCGCCATTGCTGAGGCTGGCTTTGAACTTGCGATTCTCCTGTCTCAGCCTCCCAGAGTGCTGGGATTACAGGCGGGTGCCACCACACCCAGCTAAGAGGCTGCTGTTCTGTTTTTAACTCCTCTACACTCACCGTGCTGGCGAGTGCACTGTGCCAAATAATAGCTGAGGAAATTGATTTCCTGATAATCACTATTACATGTGACTTGTCATCAAAACTATTTTAATAACTGAATAAAAGTATTGCACATAGATACAGAAAATGTTGGCGGGCGGTCATCAAGAACACTGCACAACCGGGAAAGCAAGTTCTGGAAATGCGGAATGGTTTTAGAGTTATATTTGGTTTGTCAATTTTTTAGATCACTGGTTTTCACAGTTTTGTGAACGAAATCATGATTGCTTCACTGAAGTGTTTCTTTGTACATTTTTTTCTCTATTTTTTTTTTTTCTTTAAAGCCAAGCATAGTAGAACACTACTGAAATTCAGGAGGCTGAGGCAGGAGGATGGCAAGTTTGAAGCTAACCTGGGCAACTCAGTGAGACCTTGTCTCAAAATAAAAAACAAAAAGGACTAGAAGTCTAGCTCAGTGGTACAGCATCCCTGGACTCGATCCCAGTGCCTCAAAACATGACTTTTAACTGACACATAGAAATTGTATATACTTATGGGCTCCAGTGTGACAGTTCAATTACATGTATACACGTGTAATGCTCAGATCAGGATGACCGGGATAGCCATCACCTCAAACAATTATCATAGCTGGTTATCATCCTCACTACCATGAACTAAGCTGGGCACAGTGGCAATCGCCTGGAGCCCCAGCTCTTCAGAGGCTGAGGCAGGAGGATCACTTGAGCCCAGGAATTTAAACACAGCCTGGGCAGCACAGCAAGACCCCATCAAAAAGAAAAGAGAAAGAAGGGAACAGAAAAGGGAAGGGAAGGGAAGGAAAATACCATTAACTGCTGTCAACTGTACTTACCCTACTGCTGTAGAACATCGGAAATTATTCCCTCTGACCAGCTGCACCCCTGTACCCATGATCCTCCTCCATGCCTCCCCCCACCCTTTCCAGCCTGTGGTAACCACTGTTCTTACTTCTATGAGGTCTCCATCCACGTGGGTTGCCCCTGTACCAACCCTGAAAGCTGCAGTCACATACCAAAGGCAGAGCATACCCATCAGGATGTGGGAGGTCTAGGGGCTGAATTGTTAGGTCCGCCTTCCTTGGGGCACTGCTACTCTGCCCCAGCAGAGATATGTGGAATAGACCAGAGGGAAACAGGGTAGAAAAGGCTCTCAGAGACACAATTCTCATGTGTGCAACAATTCTAAGACTTCCTGAATTTAAAAAATTCAATTGATTTTGAAATTGCATTAGTATTTAGACTCAAAATTAGGACGAGAGGGCTGGGATTGTGGCTCAGTGGTAGAGCGCTTGCCTCACAAGCGTGAGGCACTGGGTTCGATCCTCAGCACCACATAAAAATAAATAAAGTAAAAATATTGTGTCCATCTACAACTAAAAAAATATTTTAAAAAAACTAGGACGAGAATATAATTTAAGTGTGCAGATAAACATAATGTCATTAGGCTTTTGGGCTCTCTGCAGCCCATGACTTGTCTATAAAGGAGATGCGTCAGGTGCGGTAGCGTACACCTGTAATCCCAGTGGCTAGAGAGGCTGAGGCAGTAGAATTGCAAGTTCAAAGCCAGCCTCAGCAACTTAGCAAGGTCCTAAGCAACTCAGTGAGATTATGTCTCTAAATAAAATATTTTTTGCAAAAGGGTTTGGGATGTGGCTCAGTGGTTAAGTGCTCCTGGGTGCAATCCTTAGTACCAAAAAAAAAAAAAAGAGATGCAACATGCTGACTTAAATTAATAAATCTAAAATAGTTTCAGTGTATAAGAAGTAGTATTTCAGGTAAAAGCAAACAGCTGTACTTCTTTGCACATTGGATTAAAATAACTTTCATTGACAACAATCGTCAGACTATTTTCACTGATATTAAAGATGGTCAGAACAAATGTTTGTTTTTGAAGTATATTCCATCATTGGTTATAGTTTTAAATAGAAGTTGCCCTTTCGTAGCCATAAATCAGAACTGTAAGCCCTGTTCTCATTTTAACATACTAAATATTCTTTTAACCATTTCTTCAGGAATATATTGAAACCCCAACAATAGTTTGAGTTGTGTTCTATAATAAAGTATCACTCAATTATTTTAAGATATGTGTAATTATAGAAAATTCAACTTTCAAAATTCATTTCTGGTTGCTAGCATTTTTTGCATAAAAATAATTTCATTTAGTAACTTTTTGCAGTAACACCTGTCATTACCATGTTTAAAAAAATTCTATTTTATAAATTGGTACATATGTCATTCCTCAGAGGACAAAGATGTTACCCTTTAAAAATGTATTTGTTAGTAATATATTTAACTTAGTTTAAAATTAATTTCTTTCCTCAAAAAGGGTGTCCTCTGTCTGGAGAGTGGTTCTGTCCCTGTGTTTGTCCATTGGTAATGGAAGGGAGGCCTGCTGCTCTTCCTGGCTATTTGAACCACAGCAAAGGGAAAATGGTTATTGTTCCCATAGCTACCTCAACAAACCGTACTGTGAGCCTTCGTTTTTCTATATAAAATAAAATATACTTCTATTTTTTATGGAAGGATTACATGAGACAATGCTTTATAGAGGCAGCAGTACTAAAAAAACGTGGAAATGAAATGGGTACTATTTCCCAAAAATCCACAGATAGATCTGACAACTTCTCTAGCTTTGCAGCTAAGAAAGGTCTTCTTATGGTTGAGTGAATTCTTTTGCTTCTTCAGAATTTTGCGGGGCTGAAGAAAAACATGCCATTGTCTTCTGACTTGATGCTGGCCAATGCAGATAACCGTGAGCATAAATGGTTTTCAACTTCTGGATCTGCTGGCATGGAAGATCAGATGCCCTGAAACACTGTCTCACAAAACAACCTTTTTTAAGCCAGACTTAGGGAAAAAGCATAAACACACTGCTGAGCTGGCACAAAAGGAAGATCGGCATCATTCGAGAGCATTAGCAGAGAACACCCATAGAGCAAGGGCAGGTCTCCACCTTCCCAGAGCCAACCAGGCAGGAGGGAGGAGAGGGAGCCAGAGCGAGCAGAGTGGGGAGCACAGGAGACACACTCACACTCACACACACTCTCTCACACCTGCACACACCCATACACACACCTCACACATGCATACTCATTGATACAGACACCACACAGTCACACCTATTCACACTCGCACCTACACTCACATGCTCACAATTACACTCACAATCACACATACACTCACATGCTTATGCCCTCACACACTTACACACACACAGTTCACACATCACACTGTTGTCATTATGTGATAGGAGGAGCAGCACAGGGCATTTAACACACACACACTCACACACACTCACACTCATACACACACAATCACACACTCACATTCACCACACACACAACACTGCTGTCACCGTGACAGAGGGAACAGCAGCAGACCACACGATGGGTGGGCACCAGGAGCTGAGATCCCTTGGCACCACAGTGTCCCTGTAGCACCCTCTAAGACAGAGCTTGGCCCTGCGCTCAGTGCAGAGGAGAAGCCATTAGGATCCAGCTCCACTGTCACAGGGAAGGGATCAATGCTTGGAGTTAGAGCAAAGAGGCAATAAATCAATAATCAATGAATGGCCACAGAGATTAAAAAAGAAGGAGCATTCCCCAGCTGAGTTAATAAGACCAGCCTACTTCTCTAGACACCAGAATTAGAGAACAGTATGACTGCCTGTGATTGCCTTCATGTGCAGAGACTAAGAATTCTGGTAAGGTTACCAGCCCAAACCTATAATATGCAAAAAGTTAGCAGGCTACAACCAAGTCGAGTTTCCTCAGAAATAAAATGATTTAACAACAGAAATCTATGGGTATAGTTCATTCCATTTACAGATTATAAAAAATAAACTATTTAGATACAAAGAAAAAGGTTTCATAAAATTGAGTATCTATTCACAGAATGTGTTGATGTTTTAGTAATCCAGGTGCTGTGCTTACATCTTAAATGTGCCCCAAAGGCCCAGGGCTAAAGCTTTAGGCCCCAGCTCTGCATTATCCAGAAATGGTGGAAATTTTAAGAGGCAGGGCCCAGAGGAAGGTCTTCCAGCCACTGGGGATGTGCCGTTGAGGGGGAGAGTGACCCCAGCCCTCCTCTTCTCTCTTGCCCATCCTGGCCATGCAGTAAGCAGCTCTCTCCACCAGGCACTCCTTGCCATGATGGGTTGCTTTGCCACAGGTTCAAAAGCAACAGGGCCCACTGGCCACGGACTGAAACCTCTGAAACTGTGAACCAAAATAAACAAACCTCTCCACTTTTTAAGCTTAATCTCAGGTATTTTGTTACAGTAATAAAAATGTGACTAACACACTAAGAAAGTAATCACATAAAGGCAAGCTATATAAAACTTCATAAAAAATCATACCTAATGGGGAAATACTGAGAACATTCTTCAAAATGAAAAACAAGTCCTATTATTATCATTTCTGTTCAGTATTGTTTTAAAAACCCCTCACCAGTGTAGTAAGCCAAGAAATAAAGCAAGTAATTATAAAGGGATAAACAAAATTATCCTTAAACAATATATATGCTTATTTATTTACATATGTATTTACATATAATAGTTCCCAAACTAATCTACAGATAAATTATTGTAGCTAAGAGTTTAGCAAGCTTACTGGATAGAAATATTAATATGAATTTTTTTTTAATACTGGGGATGGATCCCTGGGGCACCCAACTACTGAACCACGTCCCCAGCCCTTTTTTGTATTTTATTTAGAGACAGAGTCTCACTGAGTTGCTTAGGACTAGCTAAGTTGCTGAGGCTGGCTTTGAACTTGCAATCCTCCTGTCTCAGCCTCCTGAGCCAATGGGATTACAAGTGTGCACCACCACTCCTGGCTGAAATGTTATTTTTATATTAACAACAATCAGGAATAAAATGTAATTTGAGGGGCTGGGGTTGTGGCTCAGTGGTAGAACGTTTGCCTCACACGTGTGAGGCACTGGGTTCGATCCTCAGCACCACATAAAATAAATAAATGAAGGTATTGTGTCCATCTACAACTAAAAAATATTTTTTTTAAAAAAATGTAATTTGAAAAAAGGTACGGCATAAAAGAATGTGAAATGCCTCCAAAAAAATAAAACGTGTGGAGAAAATATCAACATTACAGAAGATGTAAATTAATGATGCTATTTAGACATGCCCTTGGATTGGACATGACCACAAGAAAAGCATCTTGAAAATACCAATTCTTCTCAAATTGATCTACTGAAGCATAGATTCAATACTTTTTCAGTCAAAATTCCAGCAGGAACCAAGCAAGATCATCTAAAATCTCAAGAGCTAAGCATAATCAAGACAGGCAGAAGAACTAGGTGGTGAGTCTCATTTAAATTTGTGATCATCAGCCAGGTGCAGTGGCGCAAGCCTGTAATCCCAGCACTTAGGGAGGCTGAGATAGGAGAATCACGAGTTCAAAGCCAGCCTCAGCAATGGTGAGGCGCTACGCAACTCAGTGAGACCCTGTCTCTACATAAAACACAAAATAGGGCTGGGGATGTGGCTCAGTGGTCAAGTGCCCCTGAGTTCAATCTCTAGTACCAAAAAAAAAAAAAAAAAAAAAAAAAAAATTTGTGATCATCAAGACAGGTTGCATTAGAGCATAAATAGACATAATGTTCAGGAACAGACAATATGCAAATGATCATGACAGAGCTAGTATTGCAGATACATTAAGAAAGGATGGGTTGTTTAATAAATGTGGACGTGGGCGGGCTGAGGTGGAGCTCAGTGATAGAGGCTTGCCTAGCACGCACAAGCCCTGGGGTCCATCACCAGCACAGCAAAAAAAAAAAAGTGGATGAGGGCTGGGGCCGTAGCTAAGTGGTAGAGCACTTGCCTAGCATATGTGAGGCACTGGGTTCAATCCTCAGCCCCACATATAAATAATACATGAACAAAATAAAGATCTATCAACAACTAAAAAAAATATTTAAAAAAAAGTAAATGAGACAATTGGTCATACAGATCTTTAATTGCAATTGTTTCTACTTCACACCACTCCCAAAGAACACTAATGTTAAGTCCATTGAAGAAGAAAATATGAAACCAAAAATTATCAAAATTTTAGAAGACAGCCAAGAAGAATATATTTTTGATTTCAAGTTCAAAAAGAGTAAAAAGGCAAGCCGTGAACTAAGAGAAGACGTCTGCAGCACATACAAGCGACAGAGACTGGTACCTTCCACACTGCATAAAGCAGCTCTGCCCATGGCAAGGAAAAGGCCAGAGCTCAACAGGAAAACACACCAAAGCTACATGGAAGAGGACACAGGAATAAGACCCACAGCCATTCACTCCTTAGTAACCAGGGTGATCAAAGCTGCTCCACAACAACCAGGTGTCCAGCAACGTCAAAGCTGGGCAATGCTAAACGTGGCGAAGACACGAAGCATTGCGACCCTCGCCCACTGCGGGTAGGCGTACACCTGGTACAGCTGCCAGACCCAGCTAGGAAGACACCTGAAACCATCTGCCGAGGCCAAGCATGCCCATAGCAACGACCAGAGGACACACTCCTACCAACAGGTCCAAGAGAAACACGTCAGCAGCAGCCCTGTTGAGAACAAGGCTTACGTAACAGGTGTTAACAGCCAAAAGCTAGAAACCACACCAGGGGCCTCCCCAGAGCAGGGAACATGAATAAACCAACCACCAATAAACACGGGGGCATCTTAAGGTATGTGGGCAAAAGAAACAGGCCAGAGTATGAAGGTGTGTATATAAAACTCAAAACTAAATAATACATCGTCAGGAAAGAAAGGGAAGGCAGACACACAATTCCTCAGGTGGCCACATCTGCAGAGGGAGGGAAACGCCAGGGGAAAGGACACGGTGGGCCTCTACATGTTTGCTGACATCACATTTCTTCAACTGAGTGACATGTGTTTTGTTTGGGCTTGGGGATTTTTTTTGTATTTTGTTTTTGGTACTGGGAATTGAACCCAGGGGTGCTTAACCACTGAGCCACATCCCCAGCCCGTTTTTATATTTTATTTTGAGACAAGGTCTTGCTGAGTTGCTTAAGGCCTCGCTAAGTTTCTGAGGCTGGCTTTGAACTCACAATCCTCGTTCCTGAGCCTTCGGAGCCACTAGGATTATAGGTGTGAGCCACTGCTGTCTCATTCTTCTTCAAACTACATGTTTTTATCATAAATGGTAAATTTCAAAATAAATTCTTAAGAATATAAAGTAGTTTTGCTCAGTAATAATTGTTTGCAGAGCAGCCCTCTCCCCACCCTAACTGGGCTTGCATTCCGTCCTTCCTTACTTCCCTGATGCCCAGTGATGCTCCCCTCTCTGCTCAACGGCTGCCTTAAACCCAGGCAGGCACACCAGCTCTTACCTGGACTAAGGGTGCAAATTCCCACTGGGCGTCAACAGACACATCCGCTACTTCCAGCAGTCCTCTTCCTCCCAGGACACCTGCCCATGATGGTGCCTAGCGTACCTCCTCCTGCCCCCCTTCTGTAACAGCTGTCTGCCTCAGCTCCCAGATAATATCCTCCTCTGTTCTGCCCAGAGCAGCAGGAGTTCAAACGCAGGGGCACAATGACACTCAGGACTCTCCCTGACATCCAGTCCCCACACCACCCTGGGACCACTTGTCCCCAAGTCTCCTTCCTCTGCTGCCATCATCAGCCATGGCACATGATTGACCAAGAATCTTCAGGAACCAGAGAGACAACCAAAATAGTAGTTTTCTTATGGTACTCATTCCAATCATGTGGAAGGACACATCGACTGACTCTCCAGATTTGTGCCATTTAAAACCTGACATATCCTTCAGAACTTTTGAGTCTCCTTTTAAAATGTGAGTCGATAGTACAAATAATCATTTTCACTTACTATCTGAAACCAGACCCCTCTGCTTCATTAATTAACTTTGTTAAGAGTATCCATAGATTGCAGAAAAGCAAATTTAACAAAAGCTTCTCTAAAGAATAACTACTGTGTTAGTTTTCCATCACTATAACAAAAATAGCTGATATAACCAACTTATAAAGAGAAAAAGTGTTAGCCCAGTTTTAGAGGTTCTGGTCCATGACTAATTGACCCCATTGCTTTGGGTCTGTGGCAAGGCAAAACATCATGCCAGGAATGTGGAGCATAGAAACACCCCTCACCTCATGGCCAGAAAGCAACAGAGTAAGAGAAAGCGGCTAGGGTCCCACTATCTCCTCCAAGGGCATGTCTCCAATGACCTCAAGACCTCCCATGAGGCTCCACCTCTTAGTTTCCCACCACCTCCCAAGAGCACCACCCTGGAGACCGAGTCTTTAACACACGGACCCTCAGGACATTCCAGACCTAGATCGCAACAGCTACTGGGACCCCCCCAGAGGCAAGACTGAAAGAACGTAAGAGAGTTAAGCAAAATAATTTGCACACTCATTAGATCCACATTTGTAATAGGAAAATAGATTTTAGATATGGAAGTCATTATTTGAGATAATTTTCTTATTCACAATTAAATATTTTTTAAATGCTAGATCACAGCAAAATGGGATAAGAGATGCATTTGAGGTTTTATTTTTATAGCAGAAAATAATTTCAGAACTTTTATCCTAGTAGTTAATATAGGTGAAAAGTTGTAGACTTCAACAATGTCTCTACTGTAACAATTGAAATCTAAAAGGATAGTTCAAGAAGCAAAAGTAAGAAATTTTAAATGCTAACTTCACTGAGAAAATATTAGAAAAAATCATGAAATGCTTCTTTTGATAATTTTAGTGGGCAGAAAGTTTTTCTAAACAAAATTCAAAGTATGGGACACATAGAAAAATATATATATTTGTCTATATGAAACATTTGGAAGTTCTGAATTCAAAAAAAAAAAAATGCCCCTTTAAAAAGTCAAAACAGATCCAATGTGCAAAGGAGGTAGGAGCACACCGACTGACTGCGGCCCCACACAGAGGAGGGGACCGACCACGAACGGTGTTGCAGCCCCCCACCTACCAACCGGTGGCAGTCCCTGCCTACATCAGTCTAGAGTCAACAGCCAGGACCAGGAAGATCATCCCCGAGGTCCTTGCAGGCCTGGTTACACCAGAGGTAAGGTATTGGTAACTTGCAAGAACACACAAGATTATAGAGTAGAAACTGTAATACCTCAGATGGGCACTGCTAGAGAGGAAGACACATGAACAACATGAAAAAACAAGGGAAGAAAATGCCCCAAACAAACCAAGATGCTACAATAATAGAATCCATTGACAGCACAGTAGATAAAATGTCAGAGGAGTTCAGAACGTACATAATTAAAATGATCTGTGAAGCACAGAATAATATGAGAGAAAATACAGGCAACCAATGATCATTCTAACAAAGAGGTAAGAGAGCAAATACAGGGAGCAAAAGATTACTTCAAGAAAGAGATAGAGACTATGAAAAACAACCAAGCAGAAATCCTTGAAATGAAGGAAACAATAAACCAAATAAAAATGCAATAGAAAGCATTACCAACAGACTAGAGAACTTGGAAGACAGAACCTCAGACAATGAAGACAAAATATATGATCTTGAAAATAAAGTTGACCACACAACGAAGATGGTAAGAAACCATGAACAGAACATCCAGGAATTACAGAATAACATAAAAAGACCAAATCTAAGAATTATTGGGATAGAGGAAGGCACAGAGGTACAAACCAAAGGAATGCACAATCTCTTCAATGAAATAATATCAGAAAATTTCCCAAACATGAAGAATGAATTGGAAAATCAAATACAAGAGCCTTACAGGACACCAAATGTACAAAACTAAAACAGATCCACACCAAGGCACATTATAATAAAAATGCCTATACCTGCAAGAGAGAAGAGGCAGATTACATATCAGGGGCCAATTCAGATTTCAGCAGATTTCTCAACCCACACCCTCAAAGCCAGGAGATCCTGGAACATCATACACCAAGCCGTTAAAGAAAATGGGTGCCAACCAAGAATCTTATATCCAGCAAAATGAAGCTTCAGATTTGATGATGAAATAAAAACCTTCCATGATAAATAAAAGTTAAAAGAATTTACAGCAAGAAAGCCTGCACTGGAGAGCATTCTTGGCAAAATATTCCACAAGGAGACGATGACAATCAGCAAAGGGAGGAACTACACTAAAGGAAAAGCCAACCAAAGGAGAAACTAAGTCAAGTTAAAAACCAAAAATAAACTAAAATGAACGGGAATAAAAGCCATATTTCAATAATAACTGAACATTAATGGCCTAAACTCATCAATTAAAAGACATAGACTGGCAGACTGAATTTTAAAAAGACTCAAATTATGGAATTCACCCAGATGTTGGCTCAGGGCTGTGCCTACAATGGAGAAAAGGACTGTGTTAGGAACATCAGCTGAAGATAAAAATTGGTTATTGTGCTATCCAATGAATTTCTTATCCTTATTCCTCTATAGCTGTATAAGGAAGGCAATTATTTTTCTTTCTCCTTTCAAAATTTTTTCTTTGTTTTGAGTTTTCTGTAATTTGGATATGAGATGACTAAGTATTACCTTATTTATTCACCTATTTATATTTGGTACTTATCCTACTTGATATTCTCTCAAAATCTGTGCTTTTTATCTCATCTTAGTTTTTGAAAATTTTCAGATAGTTTTACTTCATATATTTTTTCTGCTCTGTTTTCCTTTTTCTTTTTGTATTCTAATTATGCATGCTTTCTTCTTTGATATTGTCCCACAGTTCTTGGGTTGCTTTTATTTCCTTTGTATTTTTGTTTGGGAAATTTTTAATTCACTTATCATCAAGATCATGGTTTCTTTCCCTGGCCATAATTTAATTGATGGCATCAGAAGGTATTCTTCCTTTCTATTTCAGCATGTTTGATTTCTAGAATTTTGTTTTGATTCTTACAGCTTCCATTTTCCCTAACAGTTTATAAGTTTTTGCATGCTCTATACTTTATTCCCATTAGAGTATTTAACATATTAATCATAATTACTTTAGTTTTTTTAACTTGGCAATTCAAACATGTATGATATGTTTGAGTCTGATTTTTATCTTCAGACTACATTTTAGCATGTCTTCTGGCCTGTCTTGTAATTTTCTGTTGAAAGCTAAACATGTTTTTTGAATAATAAAAAATGATGTAAATAGGCCACTGATAGGAGTATTTATTTTATCTGGTGAGGACTTGTCTGGTGTTTAATGCTTGCTTTAAGAGGTACCAGAGGCTTTAAGTTTTCATCCTGTACTTTTTTTTATCTCATTGTTTGAGTTTCTCTAAATATTACTTCAAGGAGAAAGACTCTGTATTACAACTCTTCCAGCTATAATTGATTGTTATTATACCAGATCCTTGCTGTTGTGCAGGTCAGATATGAGACAAAGGAGTTTTTTCTAATCTTATCTAGTAATCTTATCTACATTGTACTGTTTCTACTCATTCTTTCTTTAAGTGGGTCTATGTCTGAGGACTATGACTTTCACAAGTGTTTCATCAACGTGTACCACCCCCACTGCCACCCTTATTCCCATCTCTGACTGCAATATTCCCAATATTTTTCTTTGAAACTTTGTCCTTAATTGACTTTGTTTTTGATTCACAATCTAATCCCATCAGAGACATGAGGTCTTTTTGGAATCTTCAGTGGGAAACTGATAGGGTATCTGGAAGGAAAACTGTGGAACTGTGAGGGTTTCCATAAGTCTACAGGACCCCAAGGTTTCCTTAATCTCAAATTAGCCCATCCTCTGTCTCCAACCATTCTTCAAGATTATATACACCAGTTGACAGCTCTAGCAGTACATTTCTGGGTTCAAGAAATATAATTTGATTTTCAGACATTTTTGTTACTGTAGGGATAAGATTGATGACTTTTGATTACTTAAGATATCAGAGATGAAACATGAAGTCAGTTTCTTAATTTTAAAACAATGTTTAAGACCTTGTTTAATTTTATTCACTCTTTCTATTTCTATACTCTTTTTTACTTCTCTGATTTTCTTTCCATTTTATCATCCATTTTATTTGGGAAATGCTTTTGTTGAATACAGAAAACCAATGTGATTAATTCTATTTCATGTTTTTAATCTTATTCCTACATCTACTGTAGCCTGTTTTTAATCCTGCTTTTAATTTATTTATATAGAATAATTTATATAATTTTATATAATGAGTAGTTTTATATATTGAATAGTTTATAGTTTATCAGATCTACATTGTACTGTTTCTACTCATTCTTTCTTAAACAATATCCATACCTTCTATTGGATAATTAAAAATTAATAAATTTTTTAAAATATTTTTAAAAAGTCAAGGACAAATAAGAAATGTGGGTGAAATGTTTACAATATCTATGGTAGTCAAGGGCTATGTTCCTTGATATGCAAAGAACCTTATAAAAACCAGTACACATTATCTATAGCCCAAGAGAAAAAGAACAAAGAAATATATACAGGGAAGTAGAAAAATCACAAATAGCTTATAAACAAATGCTAAAAGATGTGCAACCTCACCATACAGAAAGAAATCTGAATCAAAGCAGTGAGAATCACTTCTTCATCCAACAGACTGTAAAGATCCAAAAGTATGCCATACAAGGTGGTGAAAATCATGGGGAGCTGCCAGCCCATGCTCAGTGGATGGAGACGTAAACTGGAGCAGCCATGAGAGAAGGACATTGCCAATAAGTGTGTTTCAAAATGTGAGTCAATAAATAAGTAAATGGAAAGCAGACCAGCAGAGTAGAAGAGGGGAATAGTGGAAGTGTGGAGAGGAGAGGAAGAGCAAGCACTGTGGACTGAAATGGAGCAAATTAAATTCCATGCATGTGCGGTCATGTCAGAATGAATCCACTATTATGTAGAACTGCAGTGCATAATAAAAGCCTGTTTTCAAATGTGAGGTGCACAGGTCCTCTAGCTCAGCACATCTTAGCACATTTTAACCAGCACATTAGTCCTACACTTGTGCTAGATGCAGTCTGCACATACAAAGATGGGGCCTATAGCAGTGTTGTTAACAGCACAAGACCGAAGACAACGTGAATGTTCTCCATTAAAGGGCTAAGCCAAAACTTTATGACATGCGCAAAGACCATCTTACAGCCATAAAAATAAGGAGTATGTGCAGCTCTGCAGTGACCCCTGAGATGCAGTTATTAAGTGAACAAAACAAAGTGTTGGTAGCATATCCCCTTTTTGAGGTGATAGACAATTGGTTTTTGTTTGTTTTGAAGTGCTGGGAATTGAACCCAGAGCCTTGATCATTTTAGGCAACCACTCTACCACTGAACCACACCTCCAGCCAACAATTGTTAAATATACACAGAAATTTTCTGGAAAGCCAAACAAGAAATTACCAACATTGGTGGCCTCAAAGCAGGACCACACTGAGAATTTTCCTGTACAACATGAAAACCTGGACTTTGGTTCAAAACTTGCTAAGAATTTCAAGACATGGCAGCAGCATATTAAACCAGGCACAGAACCTTCAGGAACATGGGTACCATGTGACATGCCCGTGGTAGCTAAGGGAGCCAACCTGGCTCAGGAAAAGGCAGCTACAGTGACATGGTCAGAAAGGGCAGAGGAATCGTTCTCACTGGAGACCCTTTTGAACTATAGTAAGTTTTCAGTGTGCGCATGTACTGATTCTCCAATTATTGAAATAAATTACTTTAGAAAAAATAAAACTAAATCCCTCACCACTTCTCTCTTTCTCTCTTTCTCTCTTTCTCTCACACATACACACACACCAACAATAGCCCTATTATCTCTTTCTTATCCAATAAGAGGAACAATTCCTAGAAATATAGGTGAGAAAGAGGCAGGGTGGGGTGGGAGGTGGAGCAGAGGGGCTCCACCTACTGCAGCCAGGAAGCCACAGATTAAATCCACAGGGGAGTTGAACTGGAACACACGTTTCCCAAATGTGCACTGACCACATTAAGGTTGTCTAGAAACACTCCGTGTCCTCAGGACCTCCAGCTAAGCCTGTGAAGAAGCTCACTCAGTACGTAAATCCATCCGGCCCCACGTAGCTAACAACACCCCCACACACTCACGTCCACTGGCACCTCAGAAAGTGCACTTATATTTGCAGGTGTTATCAGTTACGACTAAGAGCAAGTCCTATTCCACTGGCATTGTCCTTACAAGAAGGCTGTTGAAGACACAGAGACCTCAGGGAGAATCCCATGTGAAGACGGAGGCAGAGCTGGGAGCCACACCTCCCTAGCCAAGGAAGGACAGGGACGGCTGGCAAAGGCAGGAGCTGGGAGAGGCAGGGCCAGACTGTCCCTCAGACCTGCAGAATGAACCAACCTACAATATCTGGATCTCAAACTTCTAGCCTCCAGAACTGTGGGGGAATACATTTCTATTGTTTAAGCCACCAGCCTTGCGCAGCTTTGCTACAGGAAGCTAACATAAGCCCCCAACAATTAAACAATTCATGCTCCAAGTCAGAGGCGTGAAGACCTTTCTGTGAAAAAGCAGATAATAAACACTTGGGGCCTTGTGCCTTGTACACCCTGTCACTGCTGTGCAAATCTGCCCTAGTGTGAAATCAACCATTGGCAATTGGTAAATGAATCCTGTGGATGAGTTCCAACAAACTGTACTTACTGAAACTGACAGCAGCAGAATTTGGCCCCCACCTGCTTGACGACAGGTGGTTTCAATGAAAAGTGTAATAAAGAAAAGCTACATCAAAGAGCCAGCAGCTACATGCAGCATGAGGAGAAGGGCTCAGATCCCTGCCTGGCTCCAGCTCCCAGAGGCAGCACACTCTGAACAGGTTCCTCCACTAGACAGCCCCCATCCCCATCTGAGAAATGACAGAGATGGCCCAGAGGTCCTAAGGTAATCTCCAGTCCTCATATTCTGAAGTCCTTTGATTTGTTAAATGATCCTTTTCAATAATTTGATTAAGCAAACTGTAAACTCTGATTATAGTTTATTTTCTGAAATAAACTGTTAAATGTATAAAATAAAATTGCTTTTAAAATCAAAATGTCCCAGTTTTTAAACTAACTATATTCACACAAAGTTTTCTGTTATCTACAGTAAGGCTGCCGTTGTGCAAATCCATCTTTATAAAAGTGGAAATTTACCACATGTCCTTGTGGGTGCACACTTAGCAAAATAAGATAGAATTCCTTCTAACTAAATGCACATTTTAGTAGAATGAATGGGACATAACGTTCCTACGTTCATATATGAATACAAGACCAGTGAAACTCCACATCAGGTGCAGCCACAAGAATGGGATCCCACTTAGAATAAGTTATACTCCATGTATATATAATATATAAAATACACTCTACTGTCATGCATATCTAAAAAGAATAAAACTTTAAAAAGCTTCAAAAAATAAAAAATAAATGCACATTTTGTTTGAAAAGGTGACCTCAATTCTTTAAAATTAAATAAGGAGCCTAGAATAACCCAAAAAGCCTCTGAATCATTGTGCTGTTGTTTCCACCATTTTCTAACTCAATCTTAAATATGGATTTTTCACAGCAGATTTACCATCTAGGCAGTGAGTGGTAGAAACAGATGGTGAACTGACCATTGGGAATGATTTCAAATGCTGTCCCAAAATTCATCTGCTTTGAACGATTTCTGATAAACATGCACAAAAAAGGATTTCCCACAAAGCCAAATACTCACCCCACAATACTGCTCTTCATTGAAGATCTGAGGGGGCAAAGGAATCCCATTCTGAGGTTTTTTCTCCCCAGGAACATTCTCTCTCATCCACCGCCTGTTGTCTTCATCTCCAGCTATATCAAATTCCTTAAAGTCAATTTTATTCGCCTCCAAGAAGCCCACTACTTCTTGCTGTTTCTTCCTAATCTGGTCAAGAGTAGTGAAAAGAATTTTTAGATTGTTTTTGAAAAATATTTTGATGACATGTACATAAAATAAATCCTTTCTCTAGCTACCCATACAACACCAATAATTTTGTAAAGTATTGAAATGAGGAAAAACAAAAATCACACCTCTGCATGATAAAGGATCCATGGTGACTATTTAAATATTGAGTTTTAATATCATCAATGTTTAAATTGTTGTCTAATCAACCTAACTGGAACAGAGGTATTCTATCTCCCATTCGCTGTATTTCAAAATACTTATAACTCAAAGCTTGAAATGGCCAAAAATGTAAACAAAAATTAGCTAGGAAGAGACCTGAAAAGAAAAAAAGATAATTCACTGTGAAATACAAAACCACACATTCCTACACTAACATGCATTTCATTCAAAGTTATGAAAACAGGAGTATGAGTCATACTGAACTGGTAATAACTTTAGAAATAATACCAGAAATTGAAAAGCCCACGTGGAGATTACTGGGGGACAGAAGGCAGGATAGAAAAAGCTGGAGCATGTTTCTCCCAGCACATAAAAAGGTGGCATTGCAAAGCAGTGCTTTTCTCCCACAGATCCCTCCTTCCCACTCACTCCCAGCAAGCGGTGCCTGCCACACCCAAAGGACATCCTGTTCTCCACCATTGGTGTGCAAGTACTGGGCCTCCTGGCAGCTCTTTCTTGTCAATGTGACCATCTTTAAAGATCAGAGCTCTTTCCTCATAAATAATTACAACGATTTTCTCTCTTCAGTCACAGAATTCACTCTCAGAAATGGGTGATACTACTTTTGATGAACACTGTAAACAAATCACAGCAGACTCTGTGGATCCCATTTTAAGAACCCCAGGCATAAACCTCCAGTAAGTATAATCAGTGGACAGTGAGTTATCTACCCTCTACTCTGCACAAGACATTGTGCCAAGCCCTTCTGGTGAAAAGATTCTTAAACTGCTTATTTGGGAGAAAAAAGTACAGAACTAATTTGTATGATTTAGATGTAGAATGCATTCAAGATATCACAGAGGCATAAATATGGTCACTTTTTAAAGGAAGATTAACGTTTAAATAAGAATTTTCTTTGACACCAAAATATCTAATATCTGAATTTTTAAAAAAATCTTCTGAATAGACTATTGTCTCATAATGAAAACAAGTCAATAAAACTTACAATATTGTCCTATACAATAAAACTTGTATAGGACACGAGGGCCTCTCATCACCTTCAGGTGACTTGTTTATTAGCCAGACTGGACTTGGAGGATTCAAAATAAATGAAGTAAAAGATGCCTAATGTCTAAATTCAAACCCTTTTCTGGCTAGGCCCAAATCCTTTCTTAAAGATCTATATGCCCTGCTCCCAACCCCCGCAAAAAAAGAAAGAAAAAAACATCTAGTTTTTCTTGCCAAAAATGAAGGACTATCAATGACTCATGGATGGTGCATTCCTTACTTAAAACAAGAAAAAGTAAGACACATATAGATGCTTAAGCCCTGAAATTAAATCATCACCAAAACAAATTATACAAAACATAATAAAAGGGGCTAAGGTTGTGGTTCAGTGGCAGAGCGCTTGCCTCGCACGTGTGAGGCACTGGGTTCGATCCTCAGCACCACAGAAAAATAAATAAACAAAATAAAGATGTTGTGTCCATGTATAACTAAAAAATATTTTTAAAAAAACATAATAAAATAATTTGTACATAGAATTTGTTTGGGGTGGTCATTTGATTTTACATACAGTAATATAAAATATAGATTGATAGTAAATAATATTTAACTTTTTTGCATTATCAGAAAGGAAACATACAAATTATATGTAAATTGTCATGTATAAATTACATATATAAACAGTAATTGTGCATGTAATTTTTCATTAACATCTGTACCATCAACATAATAAAGATATTTGGACTAAAAACATTACACTGATAAAGATATTGCTATTAACTATAATACAATACCTACAAGATTCGAGCCAACATGCAGTTGGGACAAGCATGGAAAAAAAATTGACAGAAATGCCTTAAACAAAGGACTTTCTGCATAAGAAGTCTGGTGACTCCTGAGCATGAGTGTCCCCCATAAGAACAGAGAGGCCCACCCTCTGCTGGGATGCAGTAACCCTGACCTCCTCCACAAGGAAACAGCTGGATTTTTGGATATCACAAAATCCCATCGGATCTGATGACTAAATCAGATTTAATTTGTTGGACTAAATCATTATTTTAATTAATCATACTCTCCGTACATCCTTTCCAACTTGTCCATAATTGTGCCACTTTATAAATATCCCTTAGATATTTTCAGAGATAGCTTTGATGTTTCAAAAAGTAGAGATGTCTTCCCTTTAGGCAAGTTTGCTTTTCATTAGATACGCAGAAAGTAAGCTGCTTCACTCCATCCAGACCCTGCCTGCCCTTCCTCCAATACGCCTTCGCCAACATCATCTTCCTTATATTTCACCCCACAATTCCCAAGGAAGGGAAACATTTCCAAAAGTCCTGGCTTCTACTTCTCGGAGAAAGGCAAAGGAAGTGAGTAGACGGAGGGCAACCGTGCTCACCACCGTCTAAAGGAGCAGCCAGGGCCTCCGGGTAAGTCAAATGACAGGCAGATAGGGCTCGGCATTAAGTGTCATTTCTCGGCCCCCACCCCACCTCCGCGCGCCTTGTGTCCCCACTCCCCCCAAAAACAAGAAGAAACTTGAACTTGTTTGGCCCCAGCCCTAGACACCATTTAAACCAGATCATGAGCTGGGCGCGGTGGCTCACGCCTGTAATCCCAGCACTTAGGGAGGCTGAGACAGGAGGATCATGAGTTCAAAGCCAGCCTCAGCAATGGTGAGGTGCTAAGCAACTCAGTGAGACCCTGTCTCTACATAAAACGCAAAATAGGGCTGGGGATGTGGCTCAGTGGTTGAGTGCCCCTGAGTTTAATCTCCAGTATCAAGAAAAAAAAAAAAAAAAACAGATCATGAGGCTAACATGAGCACTTGAGTTGTGCCTGGGCTGGGGACCCACGGACAAGGGTCTACCCCGAGCTCAGAGGAGGGACGAGGGGCAAGGGGAGCACGTGAGCCCACCTGGCTGGCACTGTCCCCTTTGCCGCACCCCAATGCCCTGCCTCTAGGGCAGGGTCCCTCTCCCTGAAGGTCCCCTGATGGAGAAGCTCCACCAGCCTCCCCAAGACATGGCTCTTCTTGTGCAGCCTCCCAAGCAGACCCCAGAGGCCCAGCGTCAGCCCACAGGGGGCTACTCCCAGTCGTGGTCTCAGGGGCTCACTGTTGGACTGTGAGCACAGCAGTCCAAGAGCTGTCACCGTGGACCCATTCTCCCCCTGCACTCTCCCTACCCTTCAGAATGCCATGGCCAAGGCTGGTTCCACAGGCTGTGCTATGTCCTGGGTAGCAGCTTTGCAGGACCCAGGGACACCTAGGGCCTGCGTCAGTACTGGGAGCCTTTGGCAGAGCCTGAGAGCTCTGTGCCCCTACCGTGTCACGTGTACTCATAAGAAAGGGTTGTTCTCCATCCTGCAGTCTTCTGCCACCACAGTTGCACTGTGTGTTGGAGCGACCTGACTGGGGCCCCTCCTCCTGCCACTCACTTGGCACCTCCCGCCTATTGTCTTGTACAGTTAGAAGCCTTTCCACTGAGGTCACCATACTGTAGTAAACAGCACACTGGGTTTGAGTCACAAACAGCCTGCGTTTCCATCCCAGACCGGAAAGTGGCTATCAGAGCAAGAACTCAGGTCTGTATTTCCTCACCTGAAAAATGGGATGATTTGGAAAATCCTTGAGGGGTGCTACTGGTGGACCTGAGCAGGGTGACACACGGAAAAGCACCGTATGCCACAGGTTTAACACTGAGGCCCCAATGAATCAATGAATTTCCCAAGACTTATACTCAGGCTGATCTCATTCAAGAGTCATATTTCTCCCACCATATTGACACTAGCAATCGAGATGCAGATTAAGAAACCCAGGAGTCCCCATGAGGGTCTGCCCTTAAAGACCATGATTCCAGGGACCATGCATCTTCAAAACAGCAGAGGCTGTCCTCTCTCCTTTTGTCCCCATGCCCCACTGTGGCTAACCTAATCACCTTCCAGGATGAGATACAACATGTCATAGTTCCTTAGGGCCAACCATTAAAATAAAGCTATAATACAGAGCCGCATGAATGCAGTTCCTTGAAGAGATTACAGTTTGCTTTTCTTTCTTCATTATTTCTTTCACCCAACAGAAGGCAGAATGCCCTGACTAAGTGTGGGGCAAGAGTGCACTTTTTAAACTCAGTGTGCTGAAGAAGTGAGTAAAGGCTTGGTGGAGTGCCCAGCTCACGTGCAGCCTGAGTGCAAGGACACTCCTGGGCTTTTCCTGCCCAGCAGCTTTTGGGAGAAATTCCCTAACCCCAAAAATCCAGCAGGACCTACACTGGGGTAACAAGTTCTCACTCTTCAGGATGATGTTAGCTTAACATTATTGTCTTAACTAATCATCATAACAGCTGTGAAACTAATTAATAATGATAAAAATTACGGCAGCAACTAATATAACTAGCAGTGGCTAGTAAGGGAACATTAACCAGTAATCACAGTACTTTCCGAGCACTAATGGATCACCTGACATTGCTCCCAGCACTGAGCATCTTATTTCAGACATCCTCATGACAACGCTATGAAGTGGGCACTATTCTTACCCTCATTTCACAGACAAGGAAGTTGAGGCTTAGTAAGGTTAAATGGCTTTCTCGAGGTCACACAGTTCCAAGTGGCACTGAAACATTTGCCACATGGTTCTGGGGAGCCAGGACTCACTTGGTTTGTCCAAGATCCTAGGATGAACAGTACTCCTCCAGGTCCTCCAAGGCTAACTAAATTATGCTCCCAAATTCCACGAATGTGAGACATCAAGTAAACCTAAGAAATCCATAAATGTAGCTGGGCAAGTGGTGCACACTTGTAATCCCAGCCACTCAGGAGGCTGAAGCAGGAGGACGGCAAGTTTGCCTGGGCAACTTGGTGAGACCCTGTTTCACAATAAAATTAAAAGGGCTGGAGTTGGGTGCAGCGGTGCATGCCTGTAATCCCAGAGGCTCAGGAGGCTGAGGCAGGAAGATTTTGAGTTCAAAGCCAGCCTCAGCGATTTAGCAAGGCCCTAAGTAACTCAGGGAGACCTTGTCTCTAAATAAAATATAAAACAGTCTGGGGATGTGACTCAGTGGTTAAGCACCCCTGGGCTCCATCTGCGATACCAAAAATGGGGGGGGGGGCTGGGAATGCAGCTCTGTGGTAGAGTACTCCTGGGTTCAGTACCCAGTACCAGAAAAAAAAAAATCTCAGAAGATAAAAGAAATCCATAAATTTACCCCTTGTTTTCTGAAGAATACACAGGGCCACACACGCCAAGTCTACAGAATATACAGAGGATGGCAATTAAGTGGTAAAAGTTTTCAGCATTGAACATTAATACACTTAAGGCCCACCACAGCCATTTTCCTCAAATATTATGTTTTTTTCAAAATAATCCAAAAATGTACTCATGGGCTGGAATGCAGCTCAGTAGTAGAGCACTTGCCCAGCATGTGTGTGGCCCCGGTTCCAACCCCAGCATCCCAAACACAAACAAAACTATACTCATTATATATCAACTAAAAGTTTCCACAGTCATCAGTGACAAAGATTTACTTTTGGAACATCCCGTTTGGAATCTTTGTTCTTTTTTCTGTCAACCTGTTCCAGAGATCACTAAAACAACTGCTGATGGGTAGTGATCTTTTAGATCTGGCAGGCTCTTTTCTCTTGCTTTCTTCTCACCCTCTTTAAAACCCCGGTGAACTCCCCAGGTTGGGAGTAGGGCTGTGACTCCAGAAATCCGAGCTGCAACCGGAGATCCTCCGGGAACTAGATATAAAAGGAAACAGCCCCCTCGTCGGCCCTGACTCTGGGGCCTATAAAATTATTTCTTCTCCTAGCCTTCCTAATATCTGCTAAAATGCTGGTAGAAAGGTCAATCATAGACAGACACTGCGGGTTCAAGCCTACAGTCAAAGCCTGAATCATTCTCAAGGAGAAAGTTGTCTCAGTGTGACACGTACTTTGGTGTGACACATATTTCTTAAGGCAGGTCTACGGTCGGAGAATGAAGGCACATGGGAGGCAGGTGCCTGGGCTCTCTGTACTCAGACACAGCAATGTCAGGGAGGTTGGCTCCTATTTCCTATGCGTGGGACTGGAACTCCTAGAGCATTTAAACTGTGGCCTCGGAGACATTTGCTCTTGTCACTGTGACATCATTTTCCTCAAATAATAGTATTACATTAACTTCACACTTTCTGTGTGGTTACATCACACACAAGTAATTATGCTCAAGGAGTCATTTTAGCAATCTGGTTCATCATACGCTGCAGAGTTATACAACATGCCATTTATTCCTAGCTTTACATTCATCTAAGTCCTGCAGAAATAATAGCAGAAACACTCCAAAAAATATAAAAATAAAGGCTCATGATTCTATAATCTATGCAATAGCAATGCACATAGATCACAAGTCCTAAACTCCAACATCGAACACTCCTCCTTCCTGGAATCCTCACACACCTGTCTGGATTACACATTTTACACACTATTTTCAACACTAAGAAAACACAGAAAGCCAAGGGGCCCACAATGCAGAGTGCAGTTGATTTACAGGCAAAAAAGAATTTAAGGCCAACGCCTGTCCATACCAGCTCCTTCTAATTCAACGCTGATTTATCCAGAAATGGTACAGAAAAAAACACACCCCACAGATCCCACCAGACACCTACCGCTATGGACCCAGAAGATGTGGCAACAAACACTTTGATAACCATTTCGATGGTCAGAAAGAGAACTCCCTCCAACACACCCCTGTTAGGGAACGCGACGCTAGACAAATCCTGACAGTGATGAGGAGGAGCAAGTGCCAGGTCCCACTGGCAGCAGCCCAGGGCCCCCCTTCTGCCCCTCCTTCCCACAAGAGGCTCTGCCCCTCAGAGGAGCAGACCCACATCTCAGGCCTCCCCCTCCATTGGCCCAGGAATATTTTGGGATCTGTCAAGAAAATATTTGATTGGTTGATAAAAGCAGCCACTGGACCCTTTCCCTTATCACTTTAAACTCCTGACAACAGTCCCTAAAAGGCCAGGCTGTGCTGGGCACCAATCAGAGACCTGTGGACAGATGCCTGAGGGCAGAGCGGGTGGGGCCCGGGGAGCTGGAGAGCTGAGAACCGGAGCAAGGGAGGAGCTCTTCCAGCTGCCAGAAAAGCTCAGAAAACACCATCTCAGTTCCGGAGGAGACTGGGCTCACCCGGCTTTTGGCAAAAAAGCAAACTGAAAGGGTCAGAATAGCCACAGAGACCTTTAAATAAAATGCAGCTTCCCTATTTTAAGATTTTTCTGGAAGATTGTTTAAAACTTCAATGAACTGTCACACAGTAGCAATTCCTCTCTGGAGGGCTCCTCTCCAGCTCCCTTCACCACCTGTTTGGCCTTGTAAAGCTTCCTGACATCCTGAAGCCTGGCTTGTCAGCACCGGCACGACTGCCACCGGCAAATCACCTTCACTGTGCTAAAGACTTTGGGGAAAAACAATAAATAATCTGTTTACTACAGGCTCTATCCCATCTTGTTTATGAAGATAATCTGGATTTTGTTAAAAATCAGAGAAATACAAAAGCTAGTGAAGAAGCTCAGGTTAGTCACCCAAACTCTTCTGATGAGTTTCAAAATCAAAATCAAGGGCAATAGTGCGCTGGAGTTGTGGCTCAGGGGTAGAGCACTCACCTAGCGCAGGTGAGGCACCAGGTTCAATCCTCAGCACCACATAAAAAAATAAAGGTATTGGGTCTACCTAAAACTAAAAAAATTTTTTTTAAAAACTCAAGGGCATTAGAGACGAGTGCTCCTCTTTCAGGAGGCAGTGGAGCAATAGTAACCCTCGTTTTCTTTTCTTTTTTTTCTTTTTTTGGTACTGGGGATTGAACTCAGGGGCACTCGACCACTGAGCCACATCCCCAGCCCTATTTTGTGTTTTATGTAGAGACAGGGTCTCACTGAGTTGCTTAGTGCCTCGTCATTGCTGAGGCTGGCTTTGAACTCGCGATTCTCCTATCTCAGCCTCCCTAAGTGCTGGGATTACAAGCGTGAGCCACCGCGCCCAGCTATTTCAAAGCCCCTGCTGCTCATCGTGGAGAAGTACTCCTGTGGAGGAGCAGAAGGGTCAGCCCTGGCTCCTGCACTTGCCCCTCCACAGTCCCAGAGGCACTGGGGCCTGCTCCCTGCCCCTCAGGTAGGAACCTGTGATCAGAAAAGACCTCAGTCCCTGGAATCCTGCCCAGACTGATTTTCAGCACAAGCAATCTTGGAGATAATGCTACCAAAACTTAACTTTTTGTTTGAACATGTAAAGGTAACTACTCAAAAAGTAAGGTCTTTGGTGAAGATCATCAATGAGTTCTCCAAATTTAAGTCTCTAGAATTATAAATTTTATGTTAAATTCTACCAAAGATTATATTTTTTTTTTTACTTTTATAACTTTCTATATTTTCCAAATTTCTACAGTACCTACTATTTTTTTGCATGCACACATAAAAAAATTCCATATAATCACACCTAAAAGTGTATCATATGAACATGGTAATTTTTCCAAGTTTATTTAAGAAAGTAGTGTTAAGTTTATTTCCTAACATTCATGTAAATCAGTAAAATAAACTATAGTTAGTATTAGTAACTATAAACTATTAGTAACGTAAACTATTCTCATGTTCTCTAGAGAACATACATCTCCTGCTCATATTGAATAAAAGCTGCCTTCAGCAATAACACCTCTCCATCTATCATCTGCAAGGATTAGGGAAAAATTAATTTCCTACTGAACTAATGAGGCAGGTGGCAAAGGTCAGGCAGTCAGTGTAGGTAATGAGTGATGGTGTGGAGAGGATGACAAATGGTCGTCAAAGAAAGAACAATGGGTTGCTAACAACCTCTGAGCTCCTGTCCTTGGTCTCACATATTTGAGGAAGAAAGAGAAGACATGATTAAAAAGGAGGGTTCTGAGCCGGGCGCGGTGGCTCAAGCCTGTAATCCCAGCACTCAGGGAGGCTGAGACAGGAGAATCGCGAGTTCAAAGCCAGCCTCAGCAATGGCGAGGCGCTAAGCAACTCAGTGAGACCCTGTCTCTACATAAAATACAAAATAGGGCTGGGGATGTGGCTCAGTGGTAGAGTGCCCCTGAGTTCAATCCCTGGTATCAAAAAAAAA
>PVHX01012807.1:0-57515 GCA_004024805.1 Geosciurus inauris
TATTTCCTACTATTCCTAGGCTATTTGCCAGGTACATGGAGGTGAATAGGAATCCATCTTGTGGTAACAAACTATGAGATAGGGTTATTCAAACTTCAGTGGAGAGAGAAAATCGCCCCCTTTGGGGGAGATTGGGGAAAGCTGCAACAGAGAGGATACAAAAAGTCAGTCAGAAAACAAAGAAGTGGTTGTGTCACTGTAGTATGCTGTTTTTAAGTCTTTTGAATATAGACCAAGGAGTGGGATAGCTGGGTCAAATGGTGGTTCCATTCCAAGTTTTCTAAGGAATCTCCATACTGCTTTCCAGATTGGTTGCACCAATTTGCAGTCCCACCAGCAATGTATGAGCGTGCCTTTTCCCCTACATCCTTGCCAGCACTTATTGGTGTTTGTATTTTTGGTAACTGCCATTCTGACTGGCGTGAGACGAAATCTTAGAGTAGTTTTGATTTGCATTTCTCTAATTGCTAGAGATGTTGAACATTTTTCATATGTCTGTTGATCGATTGTATATCTTCTTCTGAGAAGTGTCTATTCAGCTCCTTAGCCCATTTATTGATTGGGTTGTTTGTTTTTTGGGTGTTAAGTTTTTTGAGTTCTTTATATATCCTGGAGAACCTAGATGCCCTTCAATAGATGAATGGATAAAGAAACTGATATATATACACAATGGAATATTAGTCAGCATTAAAAGAAAATAAAATTAGGGCATTTGTAGGTAAATGGATAGAGAATATCATGCCAAGTGAAGTAAGCCAATCCTAAAAAACCAAAGGCCAAATATTCTCTCTGATAAGTGGACGCTGATCCATAATTAGGGAGGGGGCATGGGAAGAATGGAGGAAATTGGTCCAAGGGAAGGGAGAGGAAAGAAGGGGACATAGGAGTAGGAAAGATGGTGGAATGAGATGGACATCATTGTCCTAGGTACATGTATGATTGCACGTATGGTATGACTCTACATCATGTACAACCAGAGAAATGAAAAGTTGTGCTCCATTTGTGTACAATGAATCAAAATGCATTCTGCTGTCATGTATATCTAATTAGAATAAATAAATTTAAAAATTAAATAAATAAATAAATAAATAAAGGAAAAAGAAAATTAAGAAGGATAAAAAAAGAGAGAGAGAAGTCATGCCAGGCAGGAGAAATACTGTGTACAAGGGATTGAAGTAGGGACAGAGGAGAGATCAAGGGAGAAGAATGTGCCTGGAGCCATGCAAGAGAGTGGGAAGAGGTGGAATCTGAATCAGGGAGCTGTGGGAGGATTTAGTAGAATTAGAACATGATCATAATAACTATCTTTTGCTTCAATTTTAATACCTAAAGGATGCATATATTTAATTTGTTGGGTTGTTTTAAGGATTGAAATGAATGTATGTAAGATGTCAAGTTAAAGACTGACATATAGCAGCAGCTCAATACAAAGATCTGAGATACTTGGGACACATTTAAAATTTATTTCTATAAGTCACACCCAGCACAGCTCCTCTACAAAGTTGCCCAAAGACACTGTTTTGGTTTGGATGTGAGTTGCCCCCCAAAAGCTCATGTGTGAGATAATGCAAGAAGGTTCAGAGGAGAAATGATTGGGTTGCCAGGTAATTAACCCAGTGAATTAATTACCTGATAGGATTAATTGAGTGATAACTGAAGGCAGGTGAGGTGTGGCTGGAGGAGGTGGGGCAGTGGGGGGCACAGCTTTGGATTATAGTTTTGTATCTGGCAAGTGGAATCTCTCTTTCTGCTTTCTGATCATCATGTGAGTTGCTTCCGTCTGCCACACTCTCCCGCCATGATGTTCTGCGTCACCTCCAGCCCTGAGGAATAAAGCCTACTGTCTATGGACTGAGACCTCTGAAATTGTAAGCCCTCAGATAAACTTTTTTTCTAAAGGTTGACTTTTTTATCATAACTTTATTTTTATTTATTAATTTGTATGTGGTTCTGAGGATAGAACCCAGTGCCTCACCTGCACTAAGCAAGCGCTCTACCACTGAGCCACAACCCCAGCCTCTGCTCAGATAAACTTTTTTTCCTCTTACAATTATTTTGGTCGAGTCTTTTAGTCACAGCTGTCAAGAAGCTGACTAAAACCGACATTTTCCAGGACTCCCTCCTCCTTCTTGGTCCAAACAAGAACTTTTGGGCATATGGGTCTAGGAAGAAAGGTGAGGACTGCCTTGGTGGTCCACAGCTCTTGTGCTTCACTGGCTCTCCCATTGAAGGCAGGGAGTTCTCTACTGGTACCTTCCATTCATGCCAAGCTCAACATGGTTTTCTAATTAGACTTCCAAGGCATCACATGTACTGCTCAGGACACCCAGGAAACCAAGAGCACCCCCTCCCATGTTCTGATTCTTTAGATCACCTGTTGGAGGGGAAGTTAAGGTACCCATTACTCAGAGGCTAAAGGTCCCTCATTCTCAGATGGGGGGTCAGAGGTGTCCAAAACACCTGGGGACCTGGCCCTCCTCAGTTTAATCCTCAAAACACTAAAATCAATTGCTAGTAGAAAAACAAAATGGCACTGATACTTTAGAAACTAGTGTGGCAGTTTGTTAGAAAGTAGAATGTATATCTACTATATGACCTAATAACCCCATTCATAGCAACTTACCCAAAGGAAATGCAAGTTTGACATTCATGCAAAGCTTTGAAAGCAAGTGTTTATAGAAGAATTTTTCATAATCTCCTAAACAGAAACCCCAAATCAGTATAGGCATACAATGGAATACAGCCTGGCAGTTCAAGAAAAAGAACTACTGATACACAACACGGAAGATGCTCAAATGCATTATACCAGGTCACACGAGGCAGATTCAAGGACTCCTTATCATATTGTTCCATTTAAATGATATGCTAGGAAAGACAAACCTATAGGGGCAGAAAGAGAGATCAGTAATTACCAGTTGTTGGAGGTAGGGAAGAGGATGGCCTTTAAGGAAAATGAAACTGTTCTAAATTTTGGTTGTGGTGATATTTATACAATTATATTTCTTAAGCGGCACAGAATTGTGTGCCAAGAAGAAATTTAAATTATACCAACAAAAATAACAACAACAAAAATCCCATCAGATTACCTTCTTTCCTTCCCTTTGGAGACAATCCAACCTAATTCTCTTGAATGAAAAAGACTTTGGACAAACAGTGAGCCAATTAAAGCTTATTCTGTGCTTTGAAACTTCTCTGGCTTGAGAACCTTGAGATGACATAGAAAAACATTTGAAAAATTTTTTTGTTTGTTTGTTTCTGCTCTTTTATGGCTCCCAGGAAGCAAATGTCTGGCTTCCCTTCTAGAAGGGAGACAAGATTTTCTTTTACCTTTCTTATGCATCTCCAGCTGTATGGGAAACATCACATACACAGAGGGGAAAAAAAGAAGAGGAAGAAGAGCGAGAAGAGAAGGAAGAGGGGAAGAACAAGAAGAAGGAGAGATGGAGGGAGAAGAAGAGAGGAAGGGAGAGACAAAAGAAAGGAAGAAAAAAAGAAATAGAGGGAGGCAAAGAAAATTTTTAAATATGAAAAGACAGAATGGGTCAGTTTAAGGGTTACCATGGATCTTGGCAATTTCTGATTTGTTTGCTTTTAGGTTTAAACTCCCCAAAGAGGAAATGTCAGATAAAAATGACCTCTCATTCCTCAGGGAAACTTCACCTGAAAAGAAATAAGAAAGTAACCCTTGGTAAATTTTCTGGTACATTGTATCTCAACATAACATCCCAGCTCAGGATTTCTTCTCAAGGTTGACTTGTTTTCTGGCTGTGAGGAGGCAAGAGGCCCTGAAGGGAGCTCACAACGAAACCCAAGTGTAGGAAAGGGAGACTGAAGCATGAGTCTGGTTTTGTTGTTGTTGTTGTTTTGCTAATAACACAATGCCACAGACTGGGTAAGATTTAACAAAAAGAGGTTTATTTGGGTTCTGGGTTCTAGAGGTATAAGATGGATGGGCCACATCTGGTAATGACCTTTGGTTGACTGCATCCTGAGGTTGGACAGGACATCCATGGCAGGATGTGTATGTGTAAATCTTCTGGTCTCTCTTCCTCTTCTTCTCAAGCCACCCAAATTCAGCCTCAGGGCCTCAACCCTAACAAGCTTACCTAATTCTCATCACCTCCAATGGCCCCATCTCTAAGCACCATAGTCAGACTGAATTTCTACCCTCTCGATACCTGACATTGGGGATCAAATTTCAACAGATAAGACCTTGCAGGTCACAATCTAACGATATCCAAATGGCAAGAGACAAACAAGATAACTTCTCAGAGGTCTAACTTCTCTGAAGGAAGGAAATAAGGTGGTCTGATAGAAAATACCTAGAAGAGGGGGCACTTCAGCTAGAATGGCTAAAAATGTAAGTACTAATAGACAGGAGGCCTTTCTGAAGATGGGACCTTTGAAAAGATTTAAAACATGAGGCATCACTCATACCAAGAATAGACGTAGGGGCCAGCAGATGCAAAAACTACCACAGAAGGACAGCCAGGGAGGCAGGGGAACAACAAGCGAGGAGATGGTGATAGAGGGTGACAGAGGTCAACCAGGCCCACATTCCCCAGTAGTTCAAGTGGAAGACATTGACCACAGGAGCAGCCTGATCAGAATTACATTTGAAATAATCACTCTGGATTTTTAGCTGGGCACAATGGTGCACCCTGTTATCCCAGTGACTGGTGGAGGCCCAGGCAAGAAGATCGCAAGTTCAATGCCAGCCTCAGCAACCTAGCTTGGTCCTGTCTCAAAATAAAAAATAAAAGGGACTGAAAATGAATTGCAGTGGTAAAGTGCCCCTGGGTTCAATCCCTGGCACCTAAATAAATAAATAAATAAATATTGCTCTGGGTTTTTTGTTTTTTTTTTAAATGTAAGTACTGATAGACAGGAGGCAAAGGATAAGGGAAAACTAGAGCTTCAAGATGTTAGGGTTGAAAAGAAAGCAGCTTACTTTTTAAAGACATAAATATGCAGAAAAGTTATTCCATATTTTAAACACAAGACAGAGTAGTAATAATTGAAATAATGTGTTGTTGGCTACCACTTACTTGACTTGTACAATGGATCGGTCCTTACGCTAAGTGTTTTATACATATAACTCAGTTAATCCTTACAAAAGTTGCACAAGAGAGATATCCAGTAGCACTAGTTTACAGGTGAAGAGCAAAGCTACAGAAAGTGTAAATAGGATGTCCAGGCACAAAGCTTATAAGCGGTTACCCCAGATAGTCTGGTCCCAAAGACAGGAACCATACACCCCATCCTGTAGTTTCTCATCAGCTACTACAGATCAGACAGCTAGACCCTTAGAGGAAGATATGGAGTCCTCAAAACTCCCAAATATAGGGCTGGGGCTGGGGCTCAGTGGTAGAGCGCTTGCCTAGCATGTGTGAGGCACTGGGTTTGATCTTCAGTACCACATATAAATAATAATTGAATAAAATAAAGATCCATCAACAACTAAAAAAAATAAAAAAAAAAACTCCCAAATATATCTAAATCTTAGTCTATCATGAAAGTATCACTACAAATCAATGAAAATTAATCAATAGTGGTTGCATTACTTCCAAAGTGTTTGGAAATTATTTTCAGCACATTTACTAATGAAGACACACTAAATATAGATTAAAGAGTTAAATGCAAACAAAACACAAATCACAAAAAAGTTACAAGTAAATATGGGATGAATAGCACTTTCTAGAAATGAAAGTCAAGTGAAGAAATCACACCAAGAAAAAATCCATAGGTTTGACTTCATAAAAATTTAAGACTACAAAGTAAAACAATTCAGAAACAAAATTGCTTTCCAGAAGACTGTATAAAGTCTATATTATGATTCACAAGATTATGTCAATTTCTTACCTCACTAAAGTACTTAAGAGTATCCATCATAATTTGCCAAAACTGGCCATAAAATTCTTCCTAAAAATTGTTTTTTCCAAATTGACAAGAAAGAAAATAGTAAGCTTCTGTTGTTATAATCAGCATTTTAGAAAGTCTGGTGACTTTGAACATTTGTTTGATGTCGCCACTGACCATTTGCATTTCCTGTTTGCAAAATGATTGTTACTGCTCTTTCTCTATTTGTCTATAAGGATCTTAGTCTTATTGATTTGTATGAGCACTTTATAGATCAAGGAGAGTATAATTTTTTCACATTTGCAGAAAATGTTTGTCTAGTTTGTAGTTTATCTTTTAGTTTATCTTTTATATTTTTTTTGTTGCTATTGCTAATGGAATGATTTCCATTGTTACTGTTATTCAAGCCAGTTTTGTCTATAGGGAAGCTATTATTTTTATATCTTTGTAACTTATTACCTTATTGAACTCTTTTTAACTCTGAGAGTTTTCAACCGATTCTTTTTTGGGTTTATGATAATATCATCTACAAAAAAGCAGGAGGGAGACAGGGAGGGGAGAAGCAGGAAAGAGACAGAAATAGAGAAAGCAAAAGGAAATGTTTTCTCAGCCGGTGTGATGGCTCACGCTTATAATCCCAGCACTCTGGGAGGCTGAGACAGGAGAATCGCGAGTTCAAAGCCAGCCTCAGCAATAGCGAGGGGCTAAGCAACTCAGTGAGACCCTGTCTCTACATAAAACACAAAATAAGGCTGGGGATGTGGCTCAGTGGTTGAGTGACCCTGAGTTCAATCCCTGTACCAAAAAAAGAAAGAAAATAATAAAATTCTTTTTGATGGGGAGGGGTACCGAGGATTGAACTCAGGGAAACTCGGCCACTGAACCACATCACCAGCACATTTTTGTATTTTACTTAAAGACAGGGTCTCACTGAGTTGCTTAGCAACTTGTTTTTTGCTGAGGCTGGTTTTGAACTCGTGATCCTCCTGCCTCAGCCTCCAGAGCTGCTGGAATTACAGGCATGCGCCACTGCACCCAGCAGAATAAAATTCTTATTCAGATTTGATGGGTTTTTTTTAACCAGAATTTCCAGAAAATTGATAATAATAAATATCTACCCCCCCCCATTTGAATAGCAATATCTCGAATTTCACTATGAAGTATGAAGTTCACTTTTTATTTTATATAAATATTAATAGCTATCTTAGGGACTATATATTCTAAGGTTTTTTTAAAGGACATTTTTGTCTATCAAAGATAATAATGAGAATAAAAGCAAAATGTTCAAGGTCATGCAGAAAGCATACTAGCATTAGTATAAGTAAGGCAAGAAAAAATTTCAACTCTTTTCTCTTTGTTGTGGGCAATTTTTCTTTTTTGTTAAATTACCAGTCCTTTGATTTTCCATTGGATCATGACTCCTCTCATTTAAATCAACTCCCACTGAGTTTAATTTGAATGCAATAAATTTTATGTATTTCAACCAACAATTTAATGAATTTGAACAGAAGGACTCAGTAGTGAAATTGCCACCATCAAGACACTGACAATTTGCAATTTACACCCCCCCACCCCAAAAAAAAACTCCTTCTATGACCTCCCTACTCTGTGCCTTCAGCTCATAGCCCCAGGCAACTACTGATCTGCTTTTTGTCATTATAGATCAGTTTGCATTTTCTGGAAATCTGTTTAAGTAGAATTGTGCTGCCTGGGTTCTTTTTTTTTTTTTGGTACCAGGGATTGAACTCAGGGGTAGTCGACCACTGAGCCACATCCCCAGCCCCATTTTGTGTTTTATGTAGAGACAGGGTCTCACTGAATTGCTTAGCGCCTCGCGGTTGCTGAGGCTGGCTTTGAACCCCCGATTCTCCTGTCTCAGCCTCCTACAGTGCTGGGATTACTGCCTGGGTTCTTGAGTCTGACATCTTGCATGTAGCTCCAATCCCACTTGTAGAAAGGTATAGTATAAGTAGCACCTTGGAAGGTAGATAAAACCTCGAGCTGCTAAAGGTAGCTTCCTTCAGAATGAGTCATAGGGTCCCTTGGAAGCACCAAGCATAATAATCTCCTTTGGGGAAGTTGGTGAATAGCTACAAAGTCAGTGCCCCCAGAGAGTTAGTCAGACCCTCTCTGTTTTAAGGGTCTACAAGGAAATGCATTCCTATTCTTGGCATTAAGTTCTTTTTCCTGGGGAAGGAGACAACAGATGTTCTAGGTCCATGAGGGATCTGGTTCTAGAATTGGTCATGTCCCCGTGCTCTGAAATTCTAGAAGATGACTGTGTGTGAACTGAAAGGTCTAAGTTCAGAGACCCCGAGCACTTCAGAAATTCAGAAACATGACTTTCATAAGCCAAAATTGCTGATTGCAGAAATCTATCACAAAATCCAGGCATGAGCACTCTGGGAACTTAGAGAGATCAGGTGTATATATTAGTTTCTTATTGCTGCCATAGCCAACTACTATAAATAGAGTGGCTCAAAACAATACAAATTTATTATCTTACAATTTTTAGGGATCAGAGTCAAAAATGAGCACATTGAACTAAAAACCAAGGTTCTAGTAGAGCTATGTTTTTTACTAAAAGTTTTGGGAAGAATCCTCTTCCTTCCCTGTTCCAGCATTTAGAGGCTGACCACATCCCTTGGCTTATAACTCCCTTCCATCTTCAAAGCCCGCAATAGTCAGTCAGGTTTTCTCATGATGTCCTCTCTCTCTGGCTCTGATTCTTCTGAACCTCTTCCTCATTCAGAGACCCTTTTGATTACATGGGGCCTGCCTCCATAATCTGAACTGAACTGTTTATTTCAAGTTGGCACATTAGCCACCTTAGTTCCATTAGCAATATAAATTCCCCTTTGCCCCATGACAACATAGCAACACATTCAGATTCCAAAAATTAGAAAAGGACATTCTTGGGAGGAGGGCATTAATTTGCCTTTAAAAATGTTTTTATTGGTGCATTATAATTATATATAATAGTGAGATTCATTATGCCATAATGTGAATTTACTTTTCACAGTGTATAAACTAAAAGAACTGACCACAGAGTGCAGTTGTTTTGAGAACTCACATACAGACCTCCGGCAGGCAAGAGATGGCCGTCCATCTGAATTAAATGAGCTAGTCATGAGAACTAACCATTTTGAGGACTCATACACAGCCATTCTGGGTACTCAAAGATGGATAGGAATAGAAAATAAACAATCTGGGAGGGGACTGGGTGTAGCTCAGTGGTAGAATATGTGCTTAGCAGGAACAAGGTCCTGAATTCAATCCCCAGCAACACACACACACACACACACACCACAGACACACATACAATTATGTGTGTATATATATATAGAGAGAGAGAAAGAATGCAAACATCCTCTTTTGAAGAACCCAGAGAACTAGTACCAGATGAGCCACAGCACAGAACCAGGGCAGTTGTGGAAAGCCAACCCCTGGAGTCTCTCCATCAGCATGTGGAAGTTGGGCCTCCTTCCTGAACATCATGGGTTCCCACAACAACTCATGTGGGAAGGCCAGCCCCAGAGCCAGATATCAGGCTTTCTCTTAAGAAGGTAGGTGGGAGCTGAAGGCAGAAGTAATGCAAACAAACAAACAAAAGAGGATGAACAAAATATCAAAATTTTAAATTAAGGCAAGACCTAACTTGTCTTTTACAACTGACCTCATTTGCCTCAACCTCATCTGGTACCTCAGCCATGGTAAAACTTCATTTACAAAAATGAGTGGCAGGGTAGACAGCTATAATTTGCTGACTGACTTCTAAAAATATAGCATTTGCCAGGTGTGGTGGCGCATGCCTGTAATCCCAGTGGCTTGGGAGGCTGAAACCGGAGGATCATGAGTTCAAAGCCAGCCTCAGCAAAAGCAAGGCACTAAGCAAGTCAGTTGGATCCTGTCTCTGAATAAAATACAAAATAAGGCTGGGGATGTGGCTCAGTGGTCAAGTGCCCCTGAGTTCAATCTCCAGTACCCTCCAAAAATAAAATTAAAATTAAAATATAGCATGAAAATATTGATAATGATTACTGAATTTTTTGTGCTCCCTGATATTTTGCTCAAGGAGTGAGTCTCACTTACAGAAGACAAGAGGCCCTGATTGAATTCACAACCCAAGAGTGCACAGAGAGCACGCTCATCTCATGGGCCGCACGCTTCAGATCAAAGCTGCTCCCCTGGTCTGCAGGGCAGTTGCCTTTGTTCACATGGGAAGGCAGTGGAGGGTCTTGGCCAGCATGGACCTCCCAGTCAGTTGGACCCCAAGGCCTTGTGCATGTTTCCTCATTTATGAAGAGGGAACAGTGCTATACAACTTGACAGATGTTAGGAAGATTATGGGGTTATCAGTAGTGCCTCGCGTTGAGATTGCATAATGGGAAGCAATATATATGAATTATTTAAATGGTTGCTATACATCTCTGCTAAAATCATTCATACAATAGAGGTTCGTATTTTCAGAAGTAAACACAAGCAATATTAACAACCTGAACGTTCATAAAAAACAAAATACACAGACGTTGTCTACTTTGATATCTAGGAGCTCCAGACAGTCAGAGAGGGAGTCAGGAAAGGAGGGGTGACCATAAGACCAAGCTGGTTAGATGGCTGCCAGAAGGTATTCCCAAGAAAAGTCTCCTCTCTGTCTAGCCTAATTCTCTCCATGGATAGATGTGGGCATCCACAACAAAGTCCTCAGCCGTGCTGGAATTTCAGAGCTCCTGGGTTAAAGAAATGGGAGTGAGCTCAAATAAGGAGCATCCCTGAGGCCCTTCAGGCTCAGCATCTTGGGTGTGCATCTCTCCTTAGGAATGAGGATGGGACCCCAAACTTTAAGGCCTTCATTCAATTTGGAGTGCCGGCTCTGGATCTAGCAGAAATTCCTCTGTGATTGCCTCAGGACAGTTCGTTTACTTGGTTCAGAGCTGAGGCAGATGTTTCTCTCTGCAGAATCTGCTGACGACTAATCCATGAGATTTGGTAGGGAAGGGCAAGGTGGCTGAGGTGGTGCCTCCATCTCACTTTTGTTTTCTGAGCAAGAGGTATCATGGGAAAAATCTATAATGAGGAAAATTATTCTGCCTTGCTATGTGGTGACTTGTGCAAGGGATAGAAGAGACTCATTCATTTATTGAAACCATTTTTTAATTAAATACTTAACCATGTATTGACTTTCTTCTAGTCACTGGGTGTGCTATGGTGGGTAAGAGCTTAAATTCTAGATGAGTTCTAGCAGAATAATGGCTAGAATGGAATGGTTCTAGCGAAATGATGGCCCTTCCATATGTCTACATCCTAATTCCTGGTACTACGAATATGTTATATCACATGGCGAAGAGAAACTAAGTTTGTAGATGGAATTAAAGTTATTCATCATCAGCTGACTTTAAGATGGGGGTTTATCTGAGTTCATTAGCCGAGCCTGATATCATCATAAATGTTCTTGAAGGTGGAAGAGGAAAGCAGAGAGTCAGCTAGAGAGATGGTATCACAAGAGAGACTCAAGCTGCCTTTGCTGGCTTTCAATATAAAAGAAGTTCACTAGATAAGACATGTGTAGCCTTTAGAAGCTGCAAGAAAGAAACAGAATCTCCTCTAGAGCCTCAGAAAGAATGCAGCTCTGCTGACACCAGTTTTATCCAATTGAAACTTATTTCAGACCTTTGACCTCCAGTAATGTGAGACAAGAAGTTTGTGTTGTTTTCGGGCCACTAAGTTTGTGGCAATTTGTGGCAGCAATAGAAAACTAGTAGAGACATATTGAACAAAATGAATGAACGATTGAATAAAATAATATCAAGAAAATTACATGTTAGGATGAAAACTAAAGAGATGTGGAATGAAGGGATAGTGTGAGAGATGAAATAATGGAAGTGATGTTCTCAGAAGAGGAGTTTGGGATCCAGAGAGATTAGAGATGCGTTGAAGGAGGAGACAAATGCTGTCATTGTAAGACATGACTTTGGTCCCAGGAGGAGGCAGCTCTGGATAGGTTTTCTCATTGGACTCCTTTAAGTAAATTGTGCAGCTGAGCAGGTTGTTCTACATCGCAGAGATAATACTCATAAAAGCCTGTAAACTGAGTTCAGTGCATAAATAGAAATTGACCTCATGTTCTAGGCAAGTAACTTGGGAACCCAGTAGCTTCATCTTATCCGATCCATGTCTGAGTCATTTTTGTAATTCATTCATTTATTTATTAACTTATTTGTTCATTCATTAAATAAACATTTCCTGAGCACATTTCTGAGCCTTGGAGATACAACACTGAGCAAAACACATCTGCTCTCTACCATCATGGATCACTAAGTTGTACTATTAAAAATATTTAAACAAGCACAATGTTTGGCATCAACCAGTCAGAGGGGACAGCCCCACTGTTAGAGCCTTCTCCTACCTGGAAGAAGCGGTCCCTGTCACATCCATCATTCCACATTCAAATAGATCTTTTTTTTTTTTTTTGGTACTGGGGATTGAACTCAGGGGCACTCAACCACTGAGCCACATCCCCAGCCCTATTTTGTGAGCCCTATTATTGTAGAGACAGGGTCTCACTGAGTTGCTTAGTGCCTCGCTGTTGCTGAGGCTGGCTTTGAACCTGCGATTCTCCTGTCTCAGCCTCCCTAAGTGCTGGGATTACAGGCTTGAGCCATCACACCCGGCTCAAATAAATCTTTTTTTAAGAAAAAAATCTGCTCCTGACACTCCTCTGATTAAAGTCCTCCAGTGGCTTCTCATTGTATACTGGAACCAGTCCATCCAGACTCAGAGAGAAAGAGCATCCAGACTCAGAGAGAGAGGAGAGGCACAGGATCCTCATCCCTCCAATCTCCTCTCTGCTTGATGCCCCAACATGCCCATCTCTCTCCTGCTCAGTGTTCTTGCCAAAGCTGCCCTCTCAGCCTGCAGTGCAGTGCACCTGTCCACTGACCAGATGTGCAGATGTGCCATGGTTGAGAGCAGAGTCCTTGGAAGCCCAGAATTCTGTATTTATCTAAATCCTGTTTGGGCCACTCAGAACTGGGTGACTTTGGGCAAGCAGCTCAAGTATCTATGTCTTGGTCTCTCATCTGTTATAATGGGAATATCACAGAGTGGCTGAGGCTCCCATTTGCTCATGTGTGCAGAAACAAAGAACTGAGAACCGTGCCTGGCACAGAGAAGCAGTAAATAGATGTCCACTATCGTGGGGTCTCCCCAACACTCCATGTGGCTCTTGCTGTACTACACCTATTTCTACAGTTGTACTGGAACTCCTTATTGTATTTATTTATTTTCATCTCTACTAGGCTGCCAGCACTTTGAGGTCAAAAATGCTCTTTGAGCCTTAAATCTGGACTTGGTGCATGTTGTAGTTTGGATGTGAGGTGTCTTCCAAGAGCTCACGTGTGAGACGATGCAAAAAGTTTAAAGGAAAAAAGATCAGATCATAAAAGCTTTAATCCAATCAGTGAATTAATCCCCTGTTGGGGATTAACTGAGTGGTAACTGAAGGCAGGAAGGATGTGGCTGGAGAGTAGGTCCTTGGGGGCATGGCCTTGGGGTATAAATTTTGTATCTGGTGAGTAGAGTCTCTCTCAGCTCTCTGATCATCATGTGAGCTGCTTCCCTCCACCATACTCCTCTGCCATGAGGTTCAGCCTCATCTTGAGCCCCAAGGAATGGAGTTTGCTGTCTATGGACTGAGACCTCTGAAACCATGAGCCTCAAAATAAACTTTTCCTCCTCTACAATTGTTCTGGTCAGATCCTTTAGTCACAGCAGCAAACAAAGCTGACTAAAACAGCACATTTGTTAGCATATGGTGGTTGTTCCAAATGTAGTTATTGAATGGATAAATTTAATAAAATATGATTTAAAATAAATGAAACATTGGAAGAAACCTGTTGTTGGAGCATATCTAAAGCTATTATGAAGTAGTTAAGTGTAGAAATTTTAGTGTTTTCCATGTATACATAAAGCTAATATCACTTTTCAGCATTTTCAATAAAAGTAAAGCAATCTAGAAATCCTTGTTTTCTATTAATGTTGTTAAGTAGCTGACATAAAGCAAGAATCCAGATGGGGTGGTGCATACCTATAATTTCAGCAAGTTGGGAGCCTGAGGCAGGAGGATCACAAGTTCAAGGCCAGCCTCAGCAACTTAGGGAGAGAGGCCCTAAGCAACTTAGTAAGCCCCTGTCTCAGAATAAAAAGGATTGGGGATGTACCTCAGTGGTGAGGGTTCAAATCCCAGTACTGCAAAAACAAATAAACAGCTAAAATAAGCAAGATTTCGCAGGAGGTTGCAAAGATTGTTAACGACCATTTCATTTTCATAACTCCATCTTGCTTCATGTGTTGATGGATACCTACATGGCCTAAGGTTAAAATTTTTATTAATAAAAGTAACCAAGTTTGAAGCAAGCTAGGAAGATAAAATATAGAGTATAAATCTCCCACAGATATTTAAGGGAGTCTTATCTTTTGCTATGAATATTTGGGCAACTTGGTGGGCAGATAATAATATGGGCTTTACTGATCTTTACAGAATAAATGAAGTTCCTTCTGACAAGTTCCCAAGGTATCTGTGTCCCTGAGGAAGTGTGGACATGATGAGGTGGCTCCACTAGATACTCCAAGTGACTGTCATCATGCATGTCACATTCCCCTCTTTATCCTGTCACAAGAGCTTCTTCGAGTAACTTGGGAAATGAGTGTCCAGCTTGGTCCCAGCATGAGGACAGGCTCATTTCCAGGGAGCCATAAGATCTGGGATAGCTCTGTAGGTCTTGGTTGTGGTAGCCTCACATGGGCTCTGGGCATGAGAAGATTTCAGCAATTTCTTCCTTCCTGTACTATCACGGGGCTGTCTTCAGCTACGCTGGTAAACAGCCCCTAGGGCTCTAAAATGGATAAGATCCTCTGTGGGTCTCTTAAGGAAATTGCTAATGGCTTATCTAGTCTTTACAGATCTAGCCTACATTATTTTCATTGATTTAAATAGCACCTCTCTCCCCACCAGCACTCCTTACTTGTTTTAGTCAGGCTTTTTGTTGCTCTGTGACTAAAAGACCCAACCAGAACAACTGTAGAGGAGGAAAAGTTTATTTGGGGGCTCACAGTTTCAGAGGTCTCAGTCCATTAACATCTGGCTTCATTCCTTGGGGCCCAAGGTGAGGCAAAACATCATGGCAGAAGAGTGTGGTGGAGGGAAGCAGCTCACATAATGATCAGAAGGCAGAGAGAGACTCCACTCATCAGATACAAAATGTATATCCCAAAAGCATGCCCCCAATGCCTACCTCCTCCAGCCACACCCTACCTGCCTTCAGTTACCACTCAGTTAATCCCCAACTGGAGATTAATTCGCTGATTGTGTTAAGGCTCTCAGAACCCAATTATTTCTCCTCTGAACTTTCTTGCATTGTCTCACATGTGAGCTTTTGGGGGACACCTCCCATCCATACCATAACATCACTTAAATGCTGCACCAGCTGTCTCACAGTAGCAGCTCCTCACTGCTCACCTTCAGGAATTTTTTTTCTGTTTACAGCTGAGAGCTGATTTTCTACCCTGGCTATCGGACCCAGGCTATTTGCCTCTGCCTGGAACACCCTTGCTGTCACTGTTTACCTAGTTATTCATCCTTGAGACCTCAGTTCAAATTCTATTTACTCTGCAAAACCTTCTCTGGAGCTCAAATTCAATTGGGGTCCAGTGACACATGCTTGGATGGAATTCTACACTTCACAGCACAAATTCCAGTTTACAGGTCATTTGTTTAATGTCAGTATTTTGTACTAGAGAGAAGGCCAGAGGAGGGGTAGGGCCAGGTCTGCTTTCTTGCCTTTGCAACCACTGAACACAGTTTAGTATTTTGCACAAAGTAGAAGCTGAATAAACGTATATTTTGACCCAGTGAAATAAAAATGCAATGACCAAAGGAATGGGTGAGTGAATGCAGTGTTTTCTTTCACATCACAAAAGCAGCTTTCCTCAGTTGAGCATGATGGCTAAAACATGGGCCATTGGCCATTCTACCAAAAACAACATACAGATTCAATGCAATCCTCATCAAAATACCAATGATGTTCTTCACAGAACAAGAAAAAACAGTCTGAAAATTCATTTGGAAGAATGAATGAATAAAATTCATTTGGAAGAATGAAGAAGGACCTAGAATAGCCAAAGCAATCTTAAGCCATAAAAGCAACCGGAGACATCACAATATCTGCCTTCAAATTATACTACTGAGCTATAGTAACAAAAACTGCAAGGTACTGGCATAAAAACAGACACATAACCCAATGGTACATGATAGAAGACACAGAGACAAACCCACACTGATATATTTATCTGATCCTTGACAAAGGTGCCAAAAACATACATTGGAGAAAGACAGTCTTTTCAACAAATGGTACTGGGAAAACTGGTTACCCACATATAGAAGAATGTGACTAGACCCTTATCTCTCACCCTACACAAAAATCAACTCAAAATGGATCAAAGACCTAAGAATTAGACCAGAAACTATGTAACTCCTAGAAGGAAATGTGGGGTCAACACTCCAGTATGTAGGCACAATGACTTTCTCATTGGGACCCCTAAAGCTCAGGAAATAATGCTATGAGTTAATAAATGGTATGGCATCAAATTAAAAGTCTTCTGCACATCAAAGGAAACATTTAGGAACATGAAGAGAGAACCTACAGAATGGGAGAAAGTTTTCGCTAGCTACACTTATAACAGAGGATTGGTATCTAGAATATATAAAGAACTCAAAGACCTCAACACCAAAAAATCAAATAACCCAATTAATAAACAGGCAAAAGAATTAAACAGATCTTTTCAAAATAAGAAATACAAATAAGTGGAAAAATGTTCAACATCATTAGCAAGTAGGAAAATGCAAATCAAAATTACACTCAAATTTCTTCTCATACCAGTCAGAGTGGCAATTATCAAGAATACAAATAATAATAAATGCTAGAGAGGATGTGGAGAAAAGGGAACACTTTTACACCATTGGTGGTATTCTAAATTTCCACTATGGAAATCAGTATGGAGGTTTCTCAAAAGACTAGGCATGGAACTATCATTATGACCCATCTATATCACTTCTTGGTATTTTTCCTAAAGAATTAAAGTCATCACACTACAGTGATACGGGAATACCCATGTTTATAACAGCACAATTCAAATTCACAAAGGCCAAACTATGGAACCAGCCTCGTTGTCCATCAATAGATGAATGGATAATGGAAATGTGGTATAGGACTGGGGTTGTGGCTGAGTGGTACAGCACTTGCCTAGCATGTGTGAGGCCCTGGGTTTGATCCTCAGCACCATGTACAAATAAATAAAATAAAGATATTGTGTCCATTTACAACTAGAAACAAAATTAAAAAAGAAAATGTGGTATATATACACAATGGAGTTTTATTAAGCCATGAAGAAAAATGAAATTATGTCATCTGCAGAAAAAATGGACGGAACTAGAGACCATTATGGTAAGTGAAATAAGTCAAACTCAGAGGGTCAAAGTTGTATGTTTTCTCTCATATGAGGAAGATAAGGGAGAAAAAGGAAAAGAAAGGTGGGGGAAGATCCCATTAAAATCAAAGGGAGATCAATAGAGGAAAGAGACTAAGAGGTAGGTGAAGAGGAGGGAGAGTAAAGTGATATTGGCCAAATTATATTGTTATATTGTGTGCATGTACAAGCATGTAACAACGAATCTCATAATCACTTACAACTATAATGCACCAATAAAAAATGAACCCTTGGCTATTTAGGCAAGTGATTTAAATCTCTATGCTTCTCATCTTCATCTGTAGAATGAGGATTATAGAGATACATTTTGAGGTACTTTATAGACCTGAAAGAGTGTTCAATGGGCGTTCAATGGGAAAAAATAAAGATATGTCACATGGGACAGTGCCTTACATATAGTAAGCATTGAACAGCATATGCCAGCACCTTAAAAAATCACCTCCCTCTGGAATTACAAAATCCCCATGATCATTGCTTCTAATAGCTGCTATTTTAATGCACTTAACCTGGCTCACATTAATATAAATATTTGATGTAATCCCTTTGTACATTTTTAGAGCTTATTATTCTGTGTCTCTACATTGTTCAGGGCTGTCTTATCCATCAGGCAGCAGACACAGTGCCTGCGACATTTGTAAAGTTCCATAAAAATGTTTTCAATTCTTCTAAAATGGGAAGGGAGAAAAAAGAGAGCCATTAGGTCAAAGAGAAAGTTTTAATATATAACATTAATCTATTCCCCTGTATCCCAACATAGTCATAAGATATTTTTGTTTCTACGAGGGGAGCCGGGCATGGTGGCGCACGCCTGTAATCCCAGCACTCTGGGAGGCTGAGACAGGAGAATCACAAAGCCAGCCTCAGCAACTCAGTGAGACACTGTCTCTACATAGAACACAAAATAGGGCTGGGGATGTGGCTCAGTGGTCGAGTGCCCCTGAGTTCAATTCCCAGTACCAAAAAAAAAAAAAAAAAAAAAAAGAAGAAGAAGAAGAAGAGGAGGAAGGGGACCAGGCAAAAGGGCCCAGGACCCATGCCAGACAATACAGCCTGGTGAGTCTCCACTTACCCCTCTGACTCAGAATCTACATCCCAGAAGGGGAATAAAGATACCAGTGTGGCATCAGGACACTCATGCACCATCGGAGTGTTTTATAGCTAGAGCAGACTGCTCCTGGAGGAAGGACCTCTGGCAGGAGGGAGGCTTTCCATTGGAGGTCTGCCCTCCCCAAGCACGTGCCCTCAGATGTCCCCAGCCAAAAGAGGGCTCCTATTGGTTTCCCCTCTCTCCTACCTACCTTCTCCAGCTTGTTTTTGGCCCTCCCCGCAGATGTCCTGTACCTGCTGCACTGATCTTTGCCAGTCACCCCTTGTTCACTGTCTCGCTGGGCTCAGGACTCACACACAGGCCACCAATGTCTCGCCTGGGTTTTATCCTTCTTCCTCTGTCTTACCATCCCTTGAGTTTCTCTCACTTTGTTCTTTTACCATTTTTACTTTCTTGTCTGCTTTTCTTTGTTTCAGTTTCTTTTTTATTCCAGTTTTGGGACACTCTCTCCTGTTACCCTTTTATGCTTTTACTGACTCCATTCTCTTATAAATTTATTTGTGTGGGGGGTACTGTGAGGGGTGTGTGTGTGTGTGTGTGTGTGTGTGTGAGAGAGAGAGAGAGAGAGAGAGGGAGAAATATCTCCTTATCCCTCTTGCCCAGTCTTCTGTTCTCTATTAGTTCCTATTTTTGCTTCCTCTTCCTCTTGGGACCTGGCCGCCTCCCTCACACTCCTAACAGGCCTATGGAAACTCACCCTCCACTCTGACTGGCCTAGACCACAGGACATTTGTCTCCCTGAGCCAAAAGGGCCACGAGAAATGAGATATGATGTGTAATGCAAACACAGGCTTCTTCTGTGTCTCTTCTGGGCCTCCACGGGCAGGTACTTATTAGGTTATTAATTTTTCAATGGAGACACTGGAGGGAAAAGGGAGGCAAATGTGATGCTTACCTGCATATCAGGGAGAAAAATTTACTTGCTGCTACCCACCACGGTGCAGAAAAAAAATGTGACTTTTCCATTTTATTTATAGTCACCCTGCTTGCCTGGCAGACCAGCATACCCCACCCCGCCCCTGTGTGCGCACTGATTGGTCTGTGTGTCACAGGAGAATGGGGAGCTGAAGCTCCGAATCTCAGTTCTTGTGTTCTGATGAAAGAAAATGTAAATTCAGACATAAAAAGCTAAGCAAGAGAAGTTCATTATAACTGAAAGTAAAGTAAGGCTCTAGCAAAAAGCACTCTCAAGAGAGAATGGAGGGGCTGGGGTTGTGGCTCAGTGGTAGAGTGCTTGGCCCTCACGCGTGAGGCACTGGGTTCGATCCTTAGCACTGCATAAAAAAAATACATAAATAAATACAATAAAGGTTTAAAAAATTATAAAAAAAAATAAGAGAGAGAGAATGGAACCTCTCCAGGCAGAGAAGGACAAAGGGTACAATGCGGCTTCCAAATTTATTTTGTGATGCTTACCAGAACTGGGCTCCACCATCTGCAGTCCCTAACAATCAGATGTTTATCTCTTCCTTCACATCCGGTGGGGGAGTTTTTAACCTTAGTTGGTCTTTTCTGGAACTGTCATGGTGACAATCCCATTCAGGGGGGCTGCCCCTGCAAGTCAGTCCTATGTTAATGCAGATGCTGGGGTCAGTGCCCTGCAGACTTCATCTTGCTAAAGAAATTTCCCTTCTGAAATACATTCAGAAACCTATGGCCATAAATCCTGACTTTACAGTGACCTAAGTGGACTTTGCCAGGAGCTAGTCCCATTGATCTTTTTTCCCCCCCTTTCTTTCTTTCTTTTTTTTTTCAAATATTTTTAAATTGTAGTTGGACACAGTACCTTTATTTATTTTTATGTAGTGCTGAGGATCAAACCCAGTACCTCACATGTGCTAGGCGAGCACTCTATGGCTGAGCCACAACCCCAGCCCCTAATCTTTCTTTCTTGACGTATTGCTTAACTGGCTCCTTTTGTTTCCACCTGTTTATTCTCAGGGTTAGTGAACGTCTTGTTGTTCTACAAATTATTTGATTTGTTCACTAAAGGCAATTTCAAAGAAACCCCATGACCCTGCTGTTATTGGTTCACACTTCACTGCTCATTTCTAACTACTACCTAACTCATGGGCAAATTTCATTGTGCCACCTGGAGTAAATGCAGACACCAAAACAGCTGCCTTAGTAAATATTTAGGCTCTTCTTTGTGTATAAGTGCTCTGTTTTGAAGATGTCTCCCCGTGCCCTGCATCTCCCTGGGGTGGCAATGGAGCTGGGGACAGGAGCCTCAGGTGCTCTCCAGGTGCCAGAAAGAAGCATGATGTCCCTGCCTCCTCTGGTCTTGGGGTGCTGACCTTTGTCATCTTGTCATTCTCAGATGAGGCCTGAAATTGCTGTGACTCATGATCTGGTCTGCGGCTGCATGGAGGTTGGCACCGTAGCTTCCAGGGGTATGCTGGGGTCTGTCTACTGAGGCATGGCTGTGAACCGTACATTCATAGAAAAGAGGACCTGCCACAAAAAATCACTCTGGTCAAATTTAACTTTTCAGCTACTTCTGCATCCTGTCTGTGTCACTGAAATATCAAAGTCAGGCCCAGAAATATAAAATGCAGATTCACCATGCCTAACCGGGTTCATCCTTGTTAAATGTGCCCATCAGCTTATGATGGGAGAGAAAAGGCCCTTCCCTCAGGCCTCCCCTTACTTTCTCACACCCACAAAGATAGTGTTCACACTTACAAGAGGCTTTCTATGTACTTTGCATAATTTAATCCTGGGAAGATGTCCTATTATCATTCACATTTAACAGGTGAGGATACTAAGACTCAGAAAGGTTGAGTGCCTTATCCAGGGTTCTACAGCCCTATAGCTGAGGGTGGAACTGTCTGGGAACCCAAGTGGCCTGGCTGCTCTCAAACTCTGTTTTCTGGGGTGCTCTTCCTCTTTGGAATTCTTTGTCCTCCTCTCTTTACTCCTTTTCTTTGTATTCCCTGACTCCAGGCCAGAAAAAGGAAGAATTTTCTTTCATTGCTGCTACGTCTTGGGCTCTTGCTACCATGAAGCTGGGCTGCTTACCATATAAAGGCGGGATGCAGTTCGGTCTGTTCTGGACACTCTCCTCCTGTGTGTTGGTGTCAGCTGCGGGGCGAATGTCTCACTTCTTCCACTGTCCACTTCAGAGGAGTTCTGGGAAGTGCTGAGACTGGTTGGTGGCCGTCATCCAACTCCCATATGGAGATCCAGAATGTCACCACGAACCTCATTCAGATATCAGCTCCAACCTTGGCAGTCTGTGACATCCCTGAGGATACAACTGGCAGGACTGCTTCCTCTGGCAGCGACAAAGAATCTGGTGGGGGTTGGTCCCCCAGCCTTTCCTGACCAGGTACTGGGTGTGCCAGCAGCTGCTAACACCTGGCTGCCAGCCATGGTGGCTCCATGAGCACACCTGTTGCTACAGGATAAAGTCCTCACGTTTCCTCCAATTGGCTCCTTCAGACAAGCAGGATCAGATCAGGGCTCCTTGACAATGCTCCCATGGAGGCCCAGGGCTCCCAAAAGTCTTGTTAATAAACCATGTCCCCGGGGCTGGGATTGTGGCTCAGTGGTAGAGCGCTTGCCTCGCATGTGCGAGGCACTGGGTTCGATCCTCAGCACCACATAAAAAAATAAATCAATAAAGATATTGTGTCCATCTACAACTAAAAAATATTTTAAAAAAATAAAATAAAATAAACCATGTCCCCCTGAAGAACATGATACGTCAGATTTCTGGACCTTCTATCAAAACCTTTAAATACAGAGTTTAAGCCTTGGTGTGGAGCAGTTCTAATACTCTACCTGCAAAGGGTTTTTTGTTTGTTTGTTTCTTTTTGTTGTTGTTTGTTTGTGGTTTTGGTACCCAGGACAGGTCACTTAACCACTGAGCCACATCCCCAGCCCTTTTTTAATTTTTTTTTTTAAATTTTAAGACAGAGTCTCAATAAGTTGCTTAGGGACTCTCTAAGTTGCTGAAGCTGACTTTGAACTTGTGACCTTCCTGCTTATTGGGATTACAAGCATGCACCACAGTGCCCAGCTGCAAAGACTATTTTTACAAAGTATTATCTTATAAAATATGAAGTGAATATGAAATCTACTGCATGTGGGTCTCCTAAAATAGTTCATAGGTTTTGTTCTTACAGTTATTTCACAATTTTTTTTCAGTAGAATCTCTCTTCCTCTTCATTTCCAAATAATACAATTTGCCATTCTTTCCAAATCTTATGTCAGTGGTTAACCTGGTATTTTAAGATCATTTATGTCTTCGAATACATAAAAGTAAAAGGAGGTTTTACTTTTATGATAACGTTGTACTTACTAATTAAAATATTTTCTTTGCCTTCAAGTGAAATGATAAATGACCCAAGTGCCATTTATGTAGATCAGACCTAATTAGCACTCTTAAAATGAAATGCATGGGAGGGGCTGGGATTGTGGCTCAGCGGTAGAGCGCCTGCCTCCCATGCGTGAGGCACTGGGTTCGATCCTCAGCACCACATAAAATAAATAAATAAATAAATAAATAAATAAATAAAATAAAGATATTGTAAAAAAAAAAATGAAATGCATGGGAATGTAAATAACTTATCACATGATAAAAGCATAGTTTAGAAGACAGAATCTTTTGCAACATGGGGTTCACATAGGAAAGTGATGCTGATGAGAAGACCAGGCCTCACTGCTGGATTGTCACCATGACCATATCTACAGTCCCATTGATTAGTCACAATATTTCATTGTCACTGAAATATTGTGACAATGTCACAAAATGTCACTTGCATTTAATACGCAAACCTCTGATTAGGGATGATGTTAAAGCAATAGTGGTGAGAAGTCCACCTTATTGTTCCAGTGTGTCTTGGGATCAGTGACTACTGGGGTCTTAGATCATTCTGGGGTTTCAAAGACTAGGTAATAAAAATTGTAACTTTCATTTTATATCAAACTGGGACTATTGCAATTGGTAGTTCATATTTAGCAGATCCCTTGTGCCCTCTCTTCCAAGAGACCCTCACTGTGACGAAACTGGGGACTCTTCTGGTGGAGCTGCAGTCCTGAGGAGCCACTGGCATTGCATTAAGAGGAGGAATGCCGCTATACCTGTGATGTCAGTGGCTTCAGCTCTGCAGAGATGGGAGAATTCAGACAATGTGCCACTTCTTCTTTGTTCACTAATTAGAACCCCAATTCTGTGAAGAACTTCAGCAAACACATTTTGAGTTCTTTTTCAGGCTCTGCTGCACATGCACACACTACAGAAATGAAATTCACTATTATTGCCCTCAAGAAATGCACAGTCTAAGGAGAAATGGGGTCTGTATGTACCCACCTACAAGCCAGTGCATGGAATCCTGCCTTAGTGGTTGCAATATAGTGTTATGGAGATACACGGGAGGGCATAAAATGTTTTGGGAGGGAAGCAGGAGGCAGAAAGCATCACACAAGAGGTGGGGTTTAAACTGACCCATCAAAGCGGGAGGATTTTTTTTTTTTTTTTTTTTTGTACCAGGGATTGAACTCAGGATTACTTGACCACTGAGCCACATCCCCAGCCCTTTTTTGTATTTTATTTAGAGACAGGGTCTCACTGAGTTGCTTAGCGCCTCACCGTTGCTGGGCACTGGTTTTGAACTTGCGATTCTCCTATCTCAGCCTCCCAAAGTGCTGGAATTACAGGCGTGCGCCACCGCTCCCAGCTCGAAGCAGCAGGATTTTGCAGAAGCAGAAGGGGTGAGCATTCTTTCTGGCTTTACTCTGAAGATATTTAAGAGGCAGGAGAGGTAAATTTGTAAAGCAGGCCCTTGATTAATTATTCCAAGTTTCTGGCTCCTTTCCCAAAGCCAGCTTGCAGATTTCTGAAACATTCATTTCACAAGTGTCATCTGTCTCAGATCACCTTGTTTTCTAATGAGTAGTTCTCAGAAAAGTTTGGTCCACCCACTAACAACATGAGACTCACCTAGGACATGGGTAGAAATGTAAATTCTTGGGCCCCATTCCAGATCATCTGAACCTGAAACTCTTGGGACTTCACATTATAAAAATTTAAGATTGGCAACTACAGTTCTAACATATCCAGAAACTCTGGGGCAAATGTAGTGACTAAGAACAATTGAGGTTACCTTCTGAATTCCTGCCGGGAGGAACTCATCTGAGACTCCTGCCTCCAAGTACATGGTTGAGATACATCAGCAACCACCAGAAGGGTCATGTTGACTTCTCTGGTGATTTCTTTAAGGGTCATATAGTTACAGGGTTGGGGCCTTCTGAAAAACTGAAACAGCATGAAGACCTCCTTTTAAACCCTGATTCTTAGAATCAAGTAGGAAAGATTTCAGACATGTTGCTCAGAGTTACAGGCATGAGTTTATTAGAAGGAATGGGGAACACTCTCGAGAAAGAGGGTGGGTCCTCTTGGAGAGGAGAGAGACAATGTACCCCTATTTCCCTCCAGTTTCATTGGACATCCCAGGGAAGTTTCCAGAGTCCTCCTTAGGTCTACCTCTGAACTTTTGACTGACAGCCAGATAATACCAATCTTTCAAGTCCCCACTGCCATGACAACTCTAGGCCACTTTGGAAAATGCTGACTGGTTTTATTTGGAATCAGTTCTTACAGATTTTATGGTTAGGCTTTATCTCCCTGAGTTCTAGGGTTAGGTGTATGTAAGGGTCACAAAAGTGTCCCCACTTCAAAGTAACTTGTATTCTTCTTATGACATTTTGCGCTTGCATTTCTCCTTCAGATAACAGGTTTTTTATTTTTATTTTTAAAATTTTTTTAGTTGTAGATGGACACAAATATCTTTATTTTATTTATTTATTTTTATGCTGTTTATTTATTTATTTATTTATTTTTATGTGGTGCTGAGGATGGAACCCAGTGCCTCCTGCATGCAAGGCAAGTGCTCTACCACTGAGCTACAATCCCAGCCCAAGGTTTTTTATTTTAATTTTAATTTAATTTAATTTAATTTAATTTTTTGGTACCAGGAATTGAACCCAGGGATGCTTAACCACCGAGCCACATCCCCAGCCCTATTTTGCGTTTTATGTAGAGACAGGGACTCACTGAGTTGCTTAGCCTCTCTCCGTTGCTGAGGCTGGCTTTGAACTCGTGATTCACCTGTCTCAGCCTCCCAAAGTGCTGGGATTACAGGCATGCGCCACTGCACCCAGCCAGATAACAGATATTTTGCAGAGGAATGTAACATACTCTGTTGACTTTAGCCAGGTAGGGCTACAAGTAGAAAAGAAAGCATTTGGGGGTCAGCACAGAGGGCCCAATTTATACATTTCCTTAACCTCATGTTCCCACCACCCATGTCTATCTGTTTCCTATCAATATCAGATCGAGGGCAGAGTTGCTGGTCACAGGTCCCTGATCCACGCTTATTTTTTTCTCCTCAAAGCAGATAAACTAGGAGTATTAGCGGAGCAGTCTCCGGGCGGGCTTTGGGGTCGTAATTGGCCTTCTTAGTTGTGCAGGTGAACCAGGCAGCCCTCCTGGCTTCATTCAGTCTAAGGGCCCCAGAGCCGCCACTTTCTACCCACGGGGAGAGGGTGGTCGGTCATCTGACCAGGCCTGCTTGGTCAGGTGACGGTGGCAGAGCATACTTAGCTGGAGACGCGGAAGTACAGCGCTTCAGCGGCCGCCGGAGCGTGCAGGCGGGACCGCTGCCGCCGGGGGACATGTTGTCCCGGGACCTGGCGCTCACGCGCCTCGCGCTCCTGCTGCTGCTGCTGCCACCCCCACCCGGCCCGGCCAGCTGCGCCGCACCCTACGACCCCACCTGGGAGTCGCTGGACACCCGCCCACTGCCCGCCTGGTTCGACCAGGCCAAGTTCGGCATCTTCATCCACTGGGGCGTGTTTTCTGTGCCCAGCTTCGGTAGCGAGTGGTTCTGGTGAGCGCGCTTCCCCCTAGCTCTGTCGCCTTGCACGCTGCTTTTTGTCCTTCCACCTAGGGATCCCGGACGCGCCCCAGCACACCTGTACCGCCTATGGCTGCCCCCTTGTCATTCACCTGCTCGGGTTCCAGCGTTTGGCGTTTCCGCGTGTTGACGGTTCCCTGACAGCGCCTGGAGCTAGATGAATATTGGATTGTCCTTTCGCGTGGTTGAAGTTTCCAGACACCGAACACGGATCTGGCTTCTCACCTCCTGGAGAGTTGCGTATATCCAGCCAGAGTTAGGACGCTATGTATGCCATGGAGCGACCTGAAAAATCAGTTTGTGGAGGGTAGACCCTGTCTCAGACTCGTGTCTCATTGTTCCGCAACTACCTGCCCACTTAAAGTCGTTTTGCCTTGAAGTACAGTACAAGTGTATGCTCAGGGGCTTGCATTTGTTTTTGTTTTGAAACCGGGTCTTACTATTGCCCATGCTGGTCTGGAACTCCCGGAGGACTTCTGCCTTAGATTCCGGAGTAGCTGGGATTGCAAGAATGTGCCAGCCTGTCTGGCTAGAACCTTTTAAAAAAGTTTCTGGTCCAGGCATCAACACAGCACACCAATAAGTGAAAGGAGGGCATGATGGATGGTGTGTATCCACGAGAGATGCTGAGGCAGGAGGATTGGGAGTTGGAGGCTAGCCTAGGCAACTTAATGAGACCCTGTCTCAAAAAACAAAACAAAACAAAAACCTTTCAATCATTAGTAGACTGGCATATGAAAGGTGCTGCACAAAAGTGTTTGTTACATTTTATCTTGAGATCTATATGAAAATGTGCATGTGATCTTATAAATGGTTACGCATAGCTTTTTTTTTTAATATTTATTTTTTAGTTGTAGGTGGACAGAATATCTTTATTTTTATGTGGTGCTGAAGATCGAACCCAGTGCCTCCTGCGTGCTAGGCGAGCACGCTACCACTGCGCCACAACCCCAGCCCACGCATAGCTTTTCTGATTGCTTCAAGTATTCACCTCTTCAAATGAGTGTGTATATGTGTGTGTGTGTGTGTGTGTATTTGTGTTCAGCTGATTGTCACAATTTCTTTTGTAGTTCAATTCTTTTTTTTTTTTTTTTTTTTTTGGTGGAACTGGGGATTGGATCTAGGGGCACTCTTACCTCTCAGCTACATCCACAGCCCTTTTTATTTTTATTTTTTATTTATTTTTTATTAGTTTCCACAGCCCTTTTTAAATTTGAGACAGGGACTCCCTTTCTTAGGCTGGCCTTGAACTTTTGATCTTCCTGTTGAAGTAGGAGGAACCCTAGTTGCTGTGCTTATAGGTCTACACTACTATGCTAGGCTTGTAGTTCAATTTAAAAGATAAAAATGTTGGCTGCAGGTATAGCACAGAGGTAGAACACTAGCAGCATGCTGGAGACCCTGAACTCAATCCCCAGCAGTAAAATATAAAAACCAAAACCAACACCAAACCAAACAAAAGGTAAAAATGCACTATAGATCAGTTGTGATATTTTCACTTTGAAACGCAGGTAAAAGGTGTAATAATAAGACTTTATTGTCTCACAAAACAAGAAGTTTGGAAGTAGTTGGTTCACTGATGAAATCAAAGATGTAGTCTCTGAGGGCTTGATCCTTTATAGTCACATGATAGTGTCCAGGCATCAAAAAACTCACATAGCTTGCAACCTTGCCCAAATGCCTGTTTGTCTTTTTGCTTGGAAAGAAACCATTCCCAGAAACCCCTATGTCACCTTTCCCACAAGGTCCACTGGCCAGCATAGTTCTCACTTCTGTGTTCTAGCTATAGTGGAAGCTGGGAAATGTGTGTGTGACTTTTGGCCAGCAACAGGACAATGCTCACTATGTATTATGTTCACCAGCCAAGTATTCACAGCCAGCAGAGCCTCCTAGTCATCTTTCGGGGTGCAGTGCCAACTGTAGATTTACTCATCCTGTGGAAGTACTCTTACAAAAGGAGATGTGCCAGACAAGGCAGAAGAGGGGTCAGAAATAAGGCTTGCATCTGTTTTGTGAGGATAGTTACTGTTGGGCTGATCTCACATGTTTTAAATGTACATTTCCTTATGTAGCCTTGTGGAAGCAGTTTAGGTGCAGTATACTATTGTTTAGAATGAATGCATATGACAAGTAATCCTTGAAGGCAGAGTTAACTTGTTAAAAACAGCATCTTCTTAATTTTATGGTGGCTTCTTTCTCTCATACCCAAAATGCATTTTCTGCTAGTGAATATAGTAAGGGTACATTATCTTCTCTTTTGAAGCCTTAGTCTCTTATGTTACAAAGGATTTAATATGTAAGGATCATCCTAGGTGTTGTGATTTAATAGTGAAGAACTAAGAAAATAGCCAGGTTGTCCAGAGTGCTTTAATTTCAGAGTTGAGAGAATTTCACAAGGGGATGGGGGAAAATGAGAGGGGAGTTTTGGTTTACACCAGCTTTTCTTAATGCAAAGTCAAGTTGATGGGGAAATGAAGAGGATCTGGATAATTTTTGAGGAAATGGGAGATATTAGAGAGAACTGGGGCAATTATTTCCAATGGTTATGTCTGTGTTGTTTATGTGCTGCTGCTTCTTTTCCCATAGGTGGTATTGGCAAAAGGAAAAGAGACCAAAGTTTGTGCAATTTATGAAAGATAATTACCCTCCTGATTTTAAATATGAAGATTTTGGACCACTCTTTACAGCAAAATTCTTTAATGCAAACCAGTGGGCAGATATTCTTCAGGCCTCTGGTGCCAAATATATTGTCTTAACTTCCAAACATCATGAAGGTAAGTATAGCATGTGCACCCAGGTGCTGAAAATGCTTAGGAAGCGAGAAGTCATTCCTTTGGAAGAAGAAGCTAAAGCAAGCTCATCCCTATGAGATCAGTTTTCTCCAAAGTGGAGACAGACATTTGCTTAGAATTTAAAGACCACATGTTCCACCTACATCGAGAGCAGTAGGGATACAGACAGATCACATATTTCACAGAACAAGATGGCCACAATTTGTTGTATGCACATTTGTTTCCAAGCATTACTTAAAGCTATCTGAAGTGGGGTAAGAGTGGCAGGCTAAAGTTTCCAACTGGAATTGCATACTTACCTTTCTTTCCTTCTGAATACATTCTGTGAAGGCACCGTGAGGTCTATGCTGCTGCAGTCTTGCAACATTGCTGATAAACCTCACTGCACTTTTGGCTAACTCTTAGGTGGCCAAATGGTACAAATAATAGATGCGTTACTAGTGATCAACACAGATTACCTGGAGGTAAAAGGATTGTGGAACTGTGATGGTGCCTAAAAATATCATAGTTGGTGGAGGAATATCTAAAAGACAACACATTGGTTCTACACTAATAGACTGGACTCTACCCATTACCACTCAGTATCCACAAGATCAAGGACACATCAACAAATTATTGAGCCAACCTCATGATAATTCATTAGGTAGTTTCATTTCCATGATCATATTTGCCTTGATATAAGAAAAATTACCTCATTATTTTCTCTAGGATTACGAAGGACATAGGAAGGGAGGACCAAAAAATCTGGAATTATCTTAGAATATTTTCCCCCTTTGCCACAGTCTTCAGCTTCATGATTCTTCCTTATAGATATTTTTCCCGCTGAGATGGATATTTATTCAGTGTATTTGCTTGAGATCATGTTTATTTCCTGATATCTAGGAACTTCCCTAACCTATATGGCACAAAGTATTACATAGTGAATTTATTAAAACACCACCACCAACAACAACCACTGATAATCTTACTCAAGCTGTGAGGACAGATGACACAGCCCACATTTATACATTCTCAAGGACCCATGCTGTCAGATTTTGTATTGCTCATGGACAATGTGCTGCTGGTCTCAGTTAGAAGGGACCAACATTGTGTAAGCATATGGTAGAGATACTGAATCAAAGATCCAAGTGCCTGACATTATTAGGGTCTGTCGAGGTGAAGATTTTTAAGTTAAGACCTCAAATATTAACACTGCTTTGAAGATTACCATGAACATCGTTGGAATAAGTGCAAACTATTTTAAAAACTTCTTAAAATAAATCTGAAGAGACACTCAATCTTAACACTTGTCCTAATTTATAAGAGTAAAGTGATTCACCAAAGGTGTCTGATGAATGTCTGTTCTCAAAGATTCTCTTAGACTTGACTGGAACACTAACACGATACCTATGACTCCACTTATATTCTAGTCTTTCATATTGTTTCTTAAGCATTTCAGTTTATTTCTCTCTCTTTGAACATGTTTATATAGAACAACTAGCAATCTAAATGCAAATTCCTGTTAAAACAAATTATTTCAAAATGCTTGTGTAATGGTATACTACTATTTATCTCAACTATTTAATTGGTACATTATTCACTTTCAGGTAATTTAGAAAGCAACATCCAAGCTTATGAGTTTAGAGTAGAATGAGTTTACAAATTGTGGGTAGCATGAAACTACTGGAAAGCAGTGTCTTTTCTGCCTCTTGGTTAAATGAATTATCAGGCTCAAGGAGATGAGCCTGGATCCCTTTCACACTGAGAATCGCACTATGATAAAATAGACAATCCTACAACCAAGCAAAATACCTTCATGTTTGGATGAGAAGTCAGACAAGAAACTTGCAGGAATGCATCTCAGGATCTTCGTTGAAAACAGTGGTGGTCATTGCTTAGCTTGTGGGTGTGGAAGGTTCCCCACCTTAGCAGTGATCTGCTATTGTTGGTTGTTTATTTTGCTTTGACCCTGTGCTGGCAGTTGGCTGGGCATAGTGGGGAGCAGTACAGACACGATACCGCCCCTCTAGGATCTCAAAGTCTTAAGAAGAAAAAACATTAGAGATAGATCACATGATACAGACCTTACAGTGTACTTTGAAAGATGTTTTTAAAGATCTAGGTTCTACCTTGTTTAAATTCTTATTGTTTCTAAGAACAGAATGTGTACTATAAAAATTTGCTAGAACAGTTGTCACTTGTTGAAGTAGTTATTTGTATACTGTATCTGAGTTGTTTTAACATTTTTATGGGTAGAAATGTACTGAAGTAGAATTGATGATGCTTACAAAAGTTTTTAATGTCACCTTTCAGGCTTTACTTTGTGGGGTTCAGAGTATTCCTGGAATTGGAATGCCGTAGATGAGGGACCGAAGAGGGACATTGTCAAGGAACTTGAAGTGGCCATCAGGAACAGAACTGATTTGCGTTTTGGACTCTACTACTCCCTTTTTGAATGGTTTCATCCGCTCTTCCTTGAAGATAAATCCAGTTCCTTCCATAAGCAACAATTTCCAGTTTCTAAGATGTTGCCTGAACTCTATGAGTTGGTGAAAAAGTACCAACCTGAAATTTTGTGGTCGGATGGAGATGGAGGGGCACCAGATTACTACTGGAATAGCACAAGCTTCTTAGCCTGGCTGTACAATGAAAGGTATGTGTGCTGTTAGGTGACTGAAGTTGTCCATGAGCTCCTAATATGCATATAGCATTTAAATTCACATACTTCTGGAAATATTTCCTTTTAGGCTCAGTTGTCGATATGGAAAGCGTTACAGGGTTGGGGTCTGCCAAGAAACTGAGGTAGCACAGATACCTCTCCTCCAAATCCCCATTTTTGTGATCAAGTCAGAAAGATTTCAGACATGTCACTTGGAATTATAGGTACGAGTTTATTAGAAAGAATAGGAAAGGGGAAAGGGGGACACTCAAGGGAAAAAGTGTGTCCTCTCAGAGAGGAGAGAGACAGTGTGCCTCTCCTGCCATCCAGTTCTATTGGGGGTTCCAAGGGAAGTTTCCAGAGTCCCACCCAGGTCCACTCTTGTCTTTTGACTGATGGCAGGATGATATCAGACTTTGAAATTCTTACTGCCACGACATCTTTAGGTCACTGTGGACAATGCTGACTGATTCTACTTGGAACCTGTTCTTGCAAATTTTATGCTTGGAAGGAATGATCCTTACCTCCTTGAATTCTGGGGTTTGGTCTGTGTTAGGGTCACAAAAGTGCCCCCACTTTAGAGAAACTTGTACTCTTCGTATGACATTTTGCACCTGCATGTCTCCTTCACATAACAGGTGGTTTGCTGAGACATATCATGTCTACTTAAGCCAGGCATGGCTGCAGGTAAATTGTTTTTTAAAAGAGAAAGCATCTGGGGGTTAGTAAGAGGGACCAGTTATAGAATTATTCCCTTAACCTCATGTTCTCACCACTCAAGTCTGTCTGTCGCTTATCAGGAAGGAAATCATTATAAATAATGCTTATTAGCTATATTGATATTTACTTGAAATTATCAGAAGTAAACAAATTAGAAGTGAAATACAACTTTGTCATCTAATTTTCAAGTCAGACTAAAAATCACAAAATCAAGAACTTTAAAAGTATTATTTTTGTGAGTCCTTCTTTTAATCAACTACTCTGGTCTGTTAAGGACCATGTACTATGCTTTGATTACTTTTCGTTTCCTTTTTTCATTTCCTCTAATTGCTTATTTTTATCCTCCTACCTTCCAATAATCTTTGCCACCCTGTCAGAGCTAACCTTGTCTATCTTCTCTTTCCAGTCATCATCAGCATCTGACCTCTTCCTCTTCTTTTTTTTAAAGTTTGGTTTTTTTAGTTGTAGATAGATACAATACCTTTGTTTTATTTATTTATTTTTATGTGGTGCTGAGGATCAAAACCAGTGCCTTCTATGTGTGAGGCAAGTGCTCTACCACTGAGCTACAATCCCAGCCCCTCTCCCTCTTCTTTCCTTTGCTTCTTTGCATGTTCAAGCCTGTCCTGTATGAACTGGGAACTCTCACTGAACCACATTTACATTTGTAAAGCACTTGATACTGTGCCCTAAGTCAGGAAGCCTTCTGCTTTTGCTTCCTGGGTCCACAAAGCACATAAGTACATGTTCTGGAAAACTCAAAATGATAGTGTTTCCATGTGCTCCTTCCAAGGTAAAGGATTAGAAGCTATCTCCTTTGGTTTGTAAATCAAAACTGCCTCCTTAGAGGTGCTAAATGTCTTGTAGAGGAGGGAGATTTTCATCTTTAGCAAAGGAATTTCTGTCATTTACAATAAATATTTTGAAAACAATGGAAAAACATTTTCTGAATTAAAGTCACATCTTAGTTACACTTGCATCAGGATTATGTTCTCAGAACAAAATACACCAACTCCCAGGACACATCCTAGTTGTCATGGGTATGATATGCTGAAGATTGGAACATTTGTTCTTCACACAGCACAAACTTTTTACATTAGCTTGGGAGAGGAGGCAATGACCTTAATTTATGCGTAAGAAGTTGTATCTGACTTGATCTGAAAAAAATTGATACTAAGACCGGTTATAAGGTGTATTAAATGCATTAAATGAAAGAGTAGAAAGTAAAGATGTTATTAAGGATTAAATATATTCTTTGTGACAAAAGAAAAAAAATTGCCTCCTTTAAGTGCAATGAGTTCCCTTTGCATGAGCTACCAGTCATGATAAGAAATGTTATGAAGATATTTCATATGATTTAAACAGTTGATTTTTCTGAGATTTTTTTTTTTAATAGTAAGCACAACTAGAAGAGGAAGGCTAGAATATACATTTGAGATTATTGGAGAAAAATATCTTGAGTATAAATCTAGTTTGGAGTGCCATTCACAGTATGGGAGGCAGAGCTTCAAATAATAAATAGTACGATGCTCTTGTAAGTGCTGTATGTGCTGGGCACTGGGCTGTTTTACATCAATTAATTTTATTCTAATGATAATGAGGCAATTGGTTATTCAGAGGAGTTAGATAACCTGCTCTAGGTCTTGGAGCTAGAAGGTTGACAGAGCCAGGACTCCAATCAACCCAGGTCTATTTGACTTCAGAAATTTGGGGTCCCACTCTGTCATGCTGTGGTCATTTTTCAGGAGTAAATTTCAGCTAGACCTCTTTTCAGTGACATTTCCTTTTGCATATAAGGCACTTTTTCTTTGAAAAAATATTATATTTCTCATTTCAGCCCAGTTCGGGACACAGCAGTCACCAATGATCGCTGGGGAGCTGGCTGCATCTGTAAGCATGGTGGCTACTACACCTGCAGTGATCGATATAACCCAGGACATCTTTTACTACATAAGTGGGAAAACTGTATGACAATAGACAAATTTTCCTGGGGCTATAGGAGGGATGCTGGAATTGGTGACTATCTTACAATTGAAGAATTGGTGAAGGTACAGTAAAATGTCTGATGGCTATTATTGTCATGTTCCTAATAGTGAGTTGTGTGGGAACAATTTCTTACAAGTGGGATAGCTTGATGACCTGTAAACACAAGGCATTATTCTATGTCTAGGTCTGTTCTTCCAGATAGTGACTATATGTACACAGAAAATTACAATGTATTAACACATGGAAGATGGATTTTTTTTTTTAACCTAAGCACTGTATTTATTCTTAATTTTCTAGCAACTTGTGGAAACAGTTGCATATGGAGGAAATCTTTTGATGAATATTGGACCCACACTAGATGGCACCATTTCTGTAATTTTTGAGGAGCGATTAAGGCAAATGGGGACCTGGCTAAAAGTCAATGGGGAAGCCATTTATGAAACCCACACTTGGCGATCCCAGAATGACACTGTCACCCCAGATGTGTGGTAAGTCTTTCTGGTTACCAAGTTCCATTTGATAGAGGAAGACATTTAAATTTCTCAAAGATAAAAGGAAGAGCAGAATGACAAGGGAAATTAGATGATATTACCCATTCAAAGCACTTTCCAACTTTACTCAAATACAAAAAGGACAAGAATTAGCATATTTTCGAACACTTAATGTTTATCAAATTCTAGATATCTCCTATGGTGGACAAGTTTTAGCTCAAAGTTGTCAGCTCTTATAAGATTGTAAGCCATTCAAAGAAGTTAAAAATACTAAGTGGTTAATCTAAAACAGACTACTGTTGAATCATTTCAGTAAGTTTTAACTTTTGCAGATGTTACATCCCATCACATTAGCAAGCAAGAGGTATTCAAGGGAGGAGGAAATATCCAAATTACAGAGGATTTTGGGAAGATGGCCAAGTAGGAGGCACCAGATATCTGTCCCTCTACTGAGACAACAACTGTACTGGTAGAATTTGTCTCATGGCCAACAAGCACAAGATAAGATACTTAACATCACCAATCATTAGGGAAATGCAAATAAAATCCATAATGAGATACTACCTCATGTCCACTAAGATCGCTACTATTAAAAAAGAGGAAGCAAGTAAGTGTTGATGAGGCTGTGGAGAGATTGGAACCCCTGAGCACTGTCAGAGGGAATGTAAAACGACACAGCTACTGTGAAAAACAGTATGGCAGTTCCTCAAAACATTAACCATAGAATCAACCTATGACTCATGAATTCTACTTCTGGGTCTCATGTGCCAGGCAAGTGCTTTACCACTGAGTTATTATTGTACACCCATGTTCATAGAAAAATTATATTCATAATAGCTAAAATACAGAAGCTACCCAAGAGTCCATTGACAGATGAATGGATAAGCAAAACGTGTAATGTACACATACTATGGTATGTACATATTATTCAGCCTTGAGAAGGAAGGAAATTCCAACATACGTTACACATAGGTGAACATTCATGTTGTTATATAAAATGAAGTAAGCCAAAAGACAAATACTATATGATTCCATTTTGAGAGGTATCTAGAGTAGTTAAACTCAGAGACAGAAATTAGAGTGGTAGTTGCTGAGGGCTAGGGCAGAGGAGGTGGGAAGTGATTAATGGGTACAGAGCTGAGTTCTATAAGATGAAGAGAGTTTTAGAGATGGATGATGGTGTTAGCTGCATAACATTATGAATGTATCTAATAACACTGAACTGTACACTTAAACAACTTTAAGATAGTAAATTTTGTTATATCTTACCACAATTTAAAAAATTGGAAAAAAAATCAGCCCCAAACAACATCATTTTTCTTGTTGATTAAAAAATGTGTTACTTGTTTAAACTATGCTAATAAATCTAAACCTGATGTTTCTATAAAATTATCTTAACTTGCTTAATTTTCTTTAATATCTTCCATATATATCTTAAGCTTCTCTCTGATCTTGGGAAATTTCTGTGTGCCAATGAGTACCCAAATTACACTGCAAACCTAATGGTTTCTGATGTGGTGTCTTTATATGTATACACAAGTGCAGTGTCAGTGAAGTTCTAAAATTGCACCCCTATGCCACCTAAGTGAGTACTCTCTGATCAAATATGAATCAGAAGGTTAAACTAAATGTTCCTGCTCAATCTTACTTGACTTACAACTTAAAACCTGTAGTCTACTCACTAAACTAAGGCAATCTATACAGAGGCAAATAATTGTAAACTTTTTTTTTACAATTTTAGCATATTGGATCTTGGAGAAGCCATAATGAGAACTCAGTGCCAATTCTTCATGTTACAGATAGTTTAAATCTAGTTTTGGAATTTGCTTCTGTGCTTTTAATTTCAGTCATTAATATTGTTCTATCATGTGTTTATTGCAATAACTAAAAATAAAAGACAAAATATTTAATGTGACCTATGAAGCCGAGTGTCTGGCTCCATGACCTTCTGGCCCAAGTTGCCCTCCCTCCCCCTTGCTCTGGAGCTCTTTTTAGCCTTAGGCATCCTGCCTGTCTCCCCTTCTGCTTATGGTCATCTACACACTCCCAGGTCAAACCTTAAAATCCTTTGAGAGTTTAGCCCTGGCTCACTACCCCTGTTCCTGGAACAATTCTTAAAATACTACTTAGTGATTTTACTTTATCTATTCACAGTTCTAACTTGCTGTGTGACCTCTCTCCTAGGGATCTTATCTATTTTACCGTTGCTACCCCTTCCTTTGATCACAACTTACATTTTGCCTTACCAATAACTGCACACTTTCTGTGGCTTTAATTTGAAGCATTTTTCTATTTCAGCTCACTCCACAAGCCCGTCAGCCTCCAGAAGGATTTATAATTCAATGATCAGACACCTTTAATCCTATCACATTTTCCCTGTCCCTCAGCCCTCTTGAGTTTTCTTCCTTTTCCAGGTCAGATCTCTGGCCCATCACTGCAATCAATCCATTGCACATGCCCTCAGCTCCTTAGCCCTCTGTTGTATTCACTTAATGGAACATCAGCTTTGGTTAAGTTTAGCTCTATATATCCATGGCTGCTGCTAGACAGATAAATGTCACTATAAACACGTATACATGTATAGTGTCAATTTATATCACTTTTGAGTTAAGGCCAATTCTTGGGGGCTTTTTGTTTGGTTTTTGTGGTGCTAGGGATCTAACCCACGGCCTTGCACATGATAAGCCAGGATTATACCACTGAGCTACAGCCATAATCTTAATCTTTGTTTTATGGATCCCATCCTAAATCATATACTCAGGATTATTGTAGCAATTCTCCTTTTTTACTATGCCAATAACATGCCCCTTTTGTTACTACAAGTCTGTAGTATAATTTAAGGTCTGTTATTGTGATGCCTCCTGCATCATTTTTCTTGCTAAGGATTCTTTGGCTCTTATTTATTTTTTGGTACTGAGGATTGAACTCAGGGGCACTTGAGCCACATCCCTAGCCCTATTTTGTATTTTATTTAGAGACAGGGTCTCACTGAGTTGCTCAGTGCCTTGCTTTTGTTGAGGCTGGTTTTGAACTTGTGATCCTCCTGCCTCAGCGTCCTAAGCTGCTGGCATTACAGGCATGTGCCACTGCACCCAGCAAGGGCCTCTTATTTTTCCAAATGAATTTCATGACTGCCTTTTCTATTTCTATGAAGAGTGTCTTCAGCATTCCAATAGGAATTGCATTAAATCTGTATAGTGCTTTTGGTATAGCTATTTTGACAATATTAGTCTGCTATACTACCTAACTGCCTATCCAAGAACATGGGAGATCTTTCCTTCTTCTAAGATCTTCTTCAATTTCTTTCTTTAGTGTTCTGTAATTTTCACTGTGGATGTGTTTCACCTCTTTTGTTAGATTGATTCTCCAATTTTTTTGAGGCTATTGTGAATGGGGTAGTTTTCCTGATTTCTCTTTCAACTGATTCACCATTGGTGTATAGGAATGCAGCTGATTTATTCAGTTAGTTTTATATCCTGCTACTTTGCCAAATTCATTATGGGTTCTAGAGGCTTTCTGGTGGAGTTTTTTTTGGGTCCTCTAAACATGGAATCATGTCGGGCAACTAGGGGTAGTTGGAGCTCGTCTTTTTGTATTCATACCTCTTGAATTTCTTTCTTTTGTCTAATTGCTCTGGCTAGGGTTACAAGGATAATGTTGAATAGGAGCAGTGAAAGAGGACATCCCTGTCTTGTTCTGGTTTTTAGAGGGAATACTTTCAATTTTTCTCCATTTAGAATGATACTGGCCTTGGCTTTAGCATATACAGCTTTTAAATTGTTGAGGTATGTTTCTACTATCCCTAGTTTTTCTAGTGTTTTGAGCATGAATGGATGCTAAATTTTCAAATGCTTTTTCTGCATTTATTGAGATAATTGTAATTCTTGTCCTTAAATCTATTGATGTGATGAATTACATTTATTAATTTTTGTATGTTGAATCAGCTTTGCATCCTCGGAATGAACCCCACTTGATCATGGTGTGCTATCTTTTTAATATATTTTTGTATGTGATTTGCCAGGATTTTATCAAGAATTTTTGCATCTATGTTCATCAGGGATATTGGTCTGAAGTTTTCTTTACTTGATGTATCTTTGTCTGGTTTTGATATCAGGGTAATATTAGCTTCACAGAGTTTGGGAGGGTTTCCTCCTTTACTGTTTCATGGAATAATTTGAGGAGTATTGATGTAAGTTCTTTGGAGTCTTGTAGAACTTGGCTGAGAATCCATCTGGTCTTGGGCTTTTCTTTGTTGGTAGGCTTTTGATGGTGTTTTCAATTTCATTGCTTGAAATTGATCTCTTTAAAATTTCTATGTCCTCCTGATTCAATTTGTGTAGGTCATATGTCTTTAGAAATCTATCAATGTATTCATAATTTTCTATTTTATTGAAGTATAGATTTTCAAAGTAGTTTCCTCCTTTTTCTAAATCTGTTCCCATCAGCATACAAATGTTATTTCTTTCATCTTAAAAAAGTACTTTTGAATCTACTTATGTTTCCAGCTACCTACCTATTCTTTCCTTGATAGTAAAACATCTTGAAAGAATCTCCAATTTTTTGCTCCAGTTTTCCTCTTGAAACCACACTGGTCAGACTTCCACTTCCAGCACTCCTCACAATTGCTCTTGCCAAGTCCCACGATAACCTCTGGTGGTTAATTCCAGGTTTCTTATTTTCTGAACACATTGGCAGCATTTGCCTCAGTTGATTGCTGTTTCTCCTGGTTTTCATTGTATCTCTTGCTTGTTCCTCTTTGTTGATGCCACCTGATTTTCTCAACCTCAGAATCTTGAAGGCCCTGTGGCTTACTCCTTGGGCTCCTAATTTTCTCTCTAGTTCTTTTTTTTTTTTTTTTTTAATTTTTTTTAGTTGTAGACGGACACAATGCCTTTATTTTGTTCACTTATTTTTATGTGGCACTGAGGATTGAACCCAGTGTCTCACACATGCTAGGCAAGCGCTCTACCACTGAGCCACAAACCCAGCCCCTTCTCTCTAGTTCTTAATTCCCAAGTTGATCTCATCCACTTTCTTGGCTTTAATGCCATATTGATGACCCCTTCACATGTCTGTTTCCACTTGGATGCAGAGGATAGTAAAGCTGTATATCTACAACGCAAGTCTTAATTTTAAAATTTTACTATAAACTAGCTGAGTGCTGTTCTCAAATCCCTAACCCAGAGCAGTATGACAGCTGACACAGGAATATCTGGGAGGATTTGAATTAGCAGGTGGAAAGTTATCTAGTTCTTGTGTCCTACCCACTTAGTTCATTCCCACCCTTCTTTTTCAGCTCCATGAGAGCAGTCTGAGAAGAGCACTAGCTATAGAAAATTATTTTCTCCCAAGAGCTTCCATTTAGTACTAGAGGAGTAGAGAGAGTGCTTTATATACCACCAGGGGGCTATTTTCATCCCTTCTTATTAGCGGAGACCTTGGTAAATACAAATAGAATTATTTCTAAAATAATTCTAGACCTGACCCACAAATAAGGAGAAACATGGGATGTAATTTGTTACTATGCTTTCTATTTTTTCTTTTAACCAGGTATACATCTAAACCTAGGGAAAAATTAGTCTATGCCATCTTCCTTAAGTGGCCCACCTCAGGACAGCTGTTTCTTGGCCAACCCAAAGGTATTCTGGGGGAAACAAAGGTAAGAGGAAATTTTATTTTTATTGTTCCCTTAAATTGCTGACTAATATATCCTGATGAAAACAGAACTTGTTTTAATTTTAAGGGAGGCTTATATGTGTTCTTCTTATGCCTAATAAGAGTAACTTTAAAATGAGCTTCATCAATTGCAAATGTTTGGCCAAAACTTTTTGAAATTTTTTCTAAGAAAACAAAACTTACAAAACAGATACATTATCTCCATGCATATCAATATAAAATAGAGACTGTTCTTCAGTCATTTTATATTGTTCAGGTTGACTGATTTTTTTCATAAAATTGAAATTCAGGTGCTTCTTCTGACACCCCAGCCCAGAATACATCTGATGTATGATTTAAGATGTCATGACCCTACTTTTTTTTTTGGTACCCAGGGGTAATTAACCACTGCCACATCCCCGGCAGCCCCCCACCCCCCGCCCTTTTAAAAAAGTGTTTTTTTAGATGTTGATGAACCTTTATTTTATTCATTTATTTATATGCAGTGCTAAGAATTGAACCAGTGCTTCACACATGCTAGGCAAGCACTCTGAGCCATAATACCCTTTTTTAAAAAATATTTTTTATTTAGAGACAGGGTCTTGTTAAGTTGCTTAGGGCCTTGCTAAGTTACTGAGGCTGGCTTTGAACTCACAATCCTCCTGCCTCAGGCTCCCAAGCTGCTGGGATTACAGGCATGCACCACTGCACCTGGCTATTACCCTACTATTTTAATCTAACTGTTATAACCACCAGGTCTGGTGGTCAGTCCATTTTGACATATTTTATGGCTTATTCTTTAAGATGTTGATGATTCCTTCGGAGGTGAGGTGCCCAAATGCGCCTTCTTGTATCATTTTCCACATTTCATTTGTGATACTTATGGTTGATCAGGCATAAAGAAGATGGAGTTCAAATCTAAAGTTTAAGTACACATTTGAAGTCTGGATATTACATTATTTATTTTTGTGTTTTCTTTGGCACCAGTTAGTATCATTATTTAAAAGTGCATGGGATCCTGGGTGTGGAGGTGCATGCCTGTAATCCCAGCTATTTGGGAGGCTGAGGCAAAAGGATCACAAATTCAAGGCCAGTTTGGCCAACTTAATGAGATCCTGATTCAAAATAAAACTGAAAAGGGTTGTGGCCTAAAAGTTCATTAATATGAAGTTATTGATGAATATTTTATTGGTAGACTGCTTATCTAGCATGTGGGAGGCTTTTTGACAGCAAAAAATACAAGTAGAGGGATTTTGTTCTTACATTGATCCAACTAATAAAGTTATGGTTCAAAATACTCCTAGCATATGTAGGGAATAACTTGTTTTAATCCACGTAGTATAATTAAGATTAATACTGTAAAACAATTACAGCAGTTATTGATTAAATTTACATATTATTGATCAGCGGAGGCTACTGGAAAATCTAGGGAGGGACAGTGGCTAAAGAAGGGAGTGTTTCTCCAAACATTCAGTGTAAGAGCTGGGCAGGTCTTGGTTGGGCAGACTGGTTTGTCTTTTTCTATCTAATTCTCTCTTTGGCATTTCCCACCTTAGACACTCCATTCAAGCATTACAATTCTGTATCCCCTAACCTCTGTACAATTTTAGTTCCTTCTTGAGAGTAATAAAGGAAAAAGTAGATGTATTCATGCAATTGAGTTAAAACCTGTGACTCACTAAAGGTAAAAATGTATCTTCTGCTGGGCTGGTGATGCACACCTATAATCCCAGGGGTTCAGGAGGCTCAGGCAGGAGGATTACAGTTCAAAGCCAGCGTCAGCAAAAGTAAGTAAGGTACTAAGCAACTCAGTGAGACTCTCTCTTTTTTTGGGGGGGGGGGTACTGGAGATTGAACTCAGGGGTACTTGACCACTGAGCCACATCCCCAGCCCTATTTTGTGTTTTATGTAGAGACAGGGTCTCACTGAGTTGCTTAGCACCTCGCCATTGCTGAGACTGGCTTTGAACTTGCAATTCTCGTGTCTCAGCCTCCCTAAGTGCTGGGATTACAGGTTTGTGCCACCGCGCCCAGCTGAGACTCTGTTTCTAAGTAAAGTACAAAATAGGGCTGGGGATTTGGCTCAGTGGTCGTGTGCCCCTGAGTTCAATCCCCAGTACCAAAAAAAAAAAAAAAGTATTTTTTGTCAATTGTGCTTTTTTAGAAACATCAATCACTCTTTCCCCAAAGAAAGTGGGTGGATCTGAGAGATGCATCTATGTATCTAGAGACATTGTATGTCTAATATTTCTAATTTCAGGTAAAACTACTGGGACACGGACAGCAGCTTAACTGGATTTCTTCAAAGCCAGATGGCATTATGGTAGAACTGCCACAGTTAAGCTTTCCTCAGATGCCCTGCAAATGGGGCTGGGCTCTTGCACTAACTAACGTGACCTAACGTGCAGCAGAGAGGCCCATGCTGCAGTTAGCTCTAACACTAGGAAATGCTAGGTGTCTGTAATTATACCACATGGAGAAAGCAAATATAAAATTGATCAAGAAAAATCAAGTAATGAGACAACACAGCCCTCTCTTCCCTTTTCTCCTTTGTTGCCTGAATTACACATGGTATCATTTTAACCTTTCACTGCACTTTACCATTTAAGTTTCTTCTCTTCACATTGAATTCATTTCCACGTGAGTCAGAGGTGGAATTATTTTGTTTTAGTTTTGCTAGGAATTGGTAGTGCTATGGGTTGCATTGTGTGCCCCCCATTCTTATGTTGAAGGTCCTAACCTCCATGTGACTATATTTGGAAATTGAGATTTATAAAGAGGTAATTAAGATTAAATGAGGTCATAAGGGTAGGGCCCTAATTCAATAGGACTGGTGTCCTTATAATAGAAAGAGGTACTAGAGATGCAAGAGCACAGAGGAAAGATATGTAAAAATATAGCGAGAAGGTAACCATCTGCATGCAAGCCCAGCAGAGAAGCATCAAATCAACCAAATCTGCCAGTACCTTGATGTTGGACTTCCAGCCTCCAGAAGAAAAATAAATTTCTGTGAGAAAATAAATTTCTGTTGTTTGAGCCACCCCAGGCCGTTTGTGTGTATGTATGTGTGTGTGTGTTGTTTTGTTATGGCAGCCCTAGCATACAATACAGGTATTTAAAAATTTTGGTCCAATGTATATTTTTAATGTATCCAGTAATAGTCTTTTCCCCTCTCCTTTATAAAATGGATACACATTTATTATAGATATTTAAGAACAGAAATTCTCAAAGATGAAATAGCTGCTCAGATTAGCACTACTAATACTTTAGAACATAGTCTTCCAATTTTGTGGGAAGAGGTTAAAAAGAGGTAAGATTGGAGGTGTGGGCCTATTTTTGAAGATGGGTTAATTTAAAGGCCAACTTAAATTCATAAATTTGTTTACTGTATTTGCCTTCAAGCAAATTGAAGTTGAAAACCTAGCTGAAAATTAGGAAGTCTATTCAGATCTTCTCTTAGAATTAAGCAAAAATAATGCTGACTTTTTAATGTAAGTTTAATGAAAATTGATTAAGAAACTCATTCCCCTCAACAAAAGATGTTCTATATGGCCATATCTTTATTTGAAATAGTATAGGTTCCATTTTGTTAAAATCAAATGCAGACATGTGTCCAAAAAATCCTTCAAATAGTGAGATTAAACTTTATTAATTATATTTATTTCCTAAAATCATGCCAAGGTTGAAAACTTTTTTTAAATTACTCATTGTTGAGGTTCTTGAAACTAACCATTATTTTTTCTTGTTGAGAAAGGGTCTCACTACATTGCCCAGGGGGCCTCAAACTTCCGGGCTCAAGTGACCTTCCTGCCTCTACCTCCCAAGTAGCTGGGATTCAGCTGCAATTATTAAATATTTGAAGCTATGCCAAAGCATTTATGTGGATAAATATTTCAGTAGTCCTAAATCCCAATTAATATTTTATTAGAGATCCACTCTGTGTAGATTTTCATGATCCTAAACACTAGATGAAGAAAAAACAAAAAGAAAAAAAAAAGCCAACCAACAAATAAAGGAAAATGACAAAACAAAATCCAAACCAAATGGTATTAACAATAATCTTAATGCAAAAGTAGGATCATCTGTTTGTTTGAAGAAAATATTTTTGAGCCCCAAACTTGTGAATTGGTTAAATTCTTGCCCTGCTGTTATTTTTTAGTTGTGGTATGCCCTAAAAGCTAACATGAGAGACAAACCTAGGTTTGGAGGAGAAATGATTGGGTTATAGCCTTAACCTAATCAGTGAGTTAATCCATGATGGGATTAACTGGGGAGTGACTGGAGGCGGGTGGGGTGTGGCTGGAGGAGGTGGGAATTGGGGCCGTGGCTTTGAGGTATATATTTGTATCTGGCAAGTGGAGACCTCTCTCTCTGCTTTCTAATCATCATATGAATGGCTTCCTTCTGCCATACTCTTCCACCAAGATGTTTAGCCTCACATCAAGCTCTGAGGAATGGGACAAGCCTTCTATGGACTGAGACCTCTGAAACTGTGTGCCCCCCAAAACTTCTACTCCACAATTGTGCTGGTCAGGTCTTTAGTCACAACAGCAAAAAAGCTGACTAAAACACCTTCCTTTTTTGACCCCCTAAAATTGAGAATGAAGTTATGGTAAAAATGGAAATACTTCAGGAAATCATAGTTAGATACAGGATTTAGTAAATTAGTAGCTATAAGGAACTATATGAAAAAATTCAGCATCCAGAGGTGCTGATGTTTTGCCAGTAGCCAGACTACATAGCAAAAATTATAAGATCTTAAATTTAGATTTATTTAAGGTATATCTTGCTTATATGTGAAATGTACTACCACTGGGCAAATTACAACTGTAAAGACACCATTTCCAAGTGAGCTCATATTCAGAGGTTCCAGGTGAATACAATTTGGGGGGAACACTATTACACTACTATTATAACAAGGACTCAAACCACTCCAAATTCTTAAAATGATCTGAGGCATGGAAGGCAAGGATTAAGTGAGGATCATTAAAAATCAGACCTTTTGCTGCTATCTAACTGAATAGTCTTTATCCTACCACTAATTAATCATTTTCCTAGAGTTACTCATAGGCACAAAATTGCCTTACTTGAATTTCAGTAACTTCTGATTTACTTTTAATGACTACGTATTGAAGGCAGAGTAAACCAAACTATATATTAAAGGCAATTTTTAGATTGAATTATCTAGACATTGATGTTGATTTTGCCATTTTTGAAAATGAATATCATTTTAATAAGATTTATCTCATTTTCTTCGGAGTGCCATACTGAAGCAATGCAATTGCTCTTAAAGGTCAGACTATTCAAATGAATATGAATTAGAATAAATCTTCATTTCATTCATTTTGGTTAAGTGAAAAACCTGGTTAGATAAGAATCTTTTTTTTTTTTTTTTGGTACTAGAGATTGAACTCAGGGGCACTCGACCACTGAGCCACATCCCCAGCCCTATTTTGTGTTCTATGTAGAGACAGGGTCTCACTGAGTTGCTTAGCACCTCACCGTTGCTGAGGCTGGCTTTGAACTCACGATTCTCCTGTCTCAGCCTCCCTAAGTGCTGAAATTTAGATAAGAATCTTCCTTCCTAATTTCCAAATAAAATAAATGCCCATATCAAACTTTTATACATATATGATAACAAGCATATTTATGCAAGTTTGAAAGTATAAAAGTAGAAACAGTTTAAAGTAATCTCCATTTAATCATCTCACTAAATTAACTGATGTTCTCCATTTCCTTGTTAAAAGTACACAGATTGATGCCCAGGACAAGCTTCAGGCTTTTATTTGGTAAGAACATCCATTTCCACTTGCTGAAATATGTATGAACCAATCATTAGTTGACTATGCAACTATAATGGGTCGAATAGTGTTCCCAACAATTACGAACATGATCTCACTTGGAAATGGTGTTCAGATGTAATTAAGGACTGAGACAAGCACATATGGGATGTGAGTGGGTCCTAAATACAATGAAAGTATCCTTAAGAGACTTTAGAAAAGGACACACATATAGGCCTTGTGAAGATGAAGCAGGGATTAGGGTTATGCTACTACATAAATCAAGGAATGCCTGGGGCCACCAGAGGCTGGAAGAGGCAAGGAAAGACTGGGAGGATCTTCCCTAGAGCCTGCCGTGGTAGTGTGGTCCTGCTGATAACTTGATTTTGGATTTCTAAGCAAATCTGTTGCTTTGAGCTCCCCAGTTAATAGTAATTTGTTATAGCAGCCCTGGGAAACTAATATGGTTACCAAATTGCTTAGGCAAGGTGAACTTATATTATTATATTAGTTGATGAGTGTGAAGAGTTATAGTTTCTGTGAAAGCCAAGTTTAATACTTTAGAAAGTACATATAAAATGTTGCCTAAGTTTTAAAAAAGCTATTTGTTAAGTGTAGGCAAAACAGTACTAACAAGTTGGAGGGAACTACAGTAAAAATGTACAAAAATTCTGCCCCTCTGGTTCACAGCCATGTAATGAAATGCATGTGATTTGTACAGAAAAGACAATTACAGAACACTTACAGTGAACCTCCACTGGAAGACAGCTCTACTAACGACTCCACCACCAGTGCCCCAGCTCATCGGACGCATACTTAAGTTAGAAAAGGCTTGGATCCTATGGAAAATCATTGGCAAATAAAGAGTATATTTTAAGTTAAAATGTCTCAAATATATGTATGTATTTATGATAATCTGTTTAAAATCATTTTTTAGATTAACCACCCTGTCTCTGACAAAGCAGCTCTAGTATTCCTAGAAAGTAAATTGGTAATACCTAACACAATTAATTTTAAATATGTATGGTTTTACTTTGCCATCTTTCCAACAGCCACAACTCTACAGATGCACATGATTCCAGGTAGTAATTTCCAGTTGATCAAATTTTGTCCTTACAAAGCTACCCCTGTTTATTCTCAAATTTTCTCTAGATGAAATCCTGGGTAAATATTGCTGGAAGACAGGCATGCCCTATTATATATGTTCCCTAACCTTACAAAATGCAATTTTTTCCTCACTCAATTAGGAATGATAATAACATTATATTCTGTCACACTTTGAAAGAAGTATGTCCCTCTTCTTGATTATACATGTTTTCATTTTTTCAAACATTCTAGACATGGATTCTTTAGCACTAGGCTCTGGGCCTAGCTAGCCTTAGAAGGGACTTCACAATTCATTTTCTGCCTTTTACTCTTTAGCTCTATGTTATGTTAGAGGGACATAAATGATGTTCCTGAAAATTATCTATTATTAAAAATCTACCTAATACACTAATGATATATAATAGTTTTTTTATTTCTGCCATAATTCCCCTCTAAATTCAGAACTATAAAGTTACTACAGACAATGCATTCATTTGTTTTTCAGAAGGTAATGCTATTTATTTTTTCTAAACAAATTAAAATAAAGCAACTATATTAGCAGTTAAAATAAAACCTAAAACTAGCATGCTATTGCTCTTCCAAAATAACAGTAAAAACACTATCGGACAAATAATGGCAGTAAAATATTAACTCAACAAAACTATGTTTTATTAAAATAGTTTATTGCAATAAGATTCATTGTACTCAAAATCATTACAAAGTAAGTTATTAAAATTATTTACATACAAATTAATAAAATTATGCAGTTAATAATAGCTGTCAGTAAAATAGCATCAACACAGTTTGAGCCTGTAAATCAATATGTAACTTTCTAAGACTTGTTAGCATAGCCTTAGAAAATATTACAAGGAAATAGCAAAGAAAAAATAGCAAAGAAAAAAAACAGCTGATCATAGTTGTTAAAATTCAATGATTTCCTGAAGAAGAAAAGCCCTCCATAAAGGAATATATGAAACAAATAATTTATTCCTTTGAAGGCTAGCTGGAGAAAAGTCCAATTTACTCCTGGTTACTGCACAGTCCAAGGAACTTTATGATTAGTTAAACAGCACATTTTCCAAACTTCATACATTTTAGGCTTATTTCCTGAACAGATTTTTTCCTCAGTATCAATTCCAAAATACATAGCATTTCATAGTTTATATAAAAGTATTACCTTAGCTTTAGTCAGTTTGGATTAAATATCCCTGATGTAATAAGCTATGAACAATTCTTATATTTGCATTATGTGTACATTTAGATATGCCTGCAAAAATTGGTCTGTTGATGAATTTTAAAAAATATATTCAGATGCCAAATTAATCTATTTCATTATGAAATAAAGACTTTGATTAAGAATGTATTTTAATTAGGCATTTTTGTAACAAATTGTCACTTTATGTATAGTTGATTTATTCAGTGTATTTTTGAAGGTAAATGCATCCCACTGTAGTTTTTCTTGAAGGAAAACTCATTTCTCCAATTGCTGAGGGGTACTAAAAGCTTCATACACATTAGCAGCAAAGTCTTTCACTTGCTCCATCATCAACAGATCCTAGCAAAGAGGACAATATAACATTACAATTTGTATAAAGTATAGGTAATTTGAATTCATTTCTGCAACAAAGCAATGAATTTGGCTCTAAGTTTTGTGGTAGTTAAGCCCAAGAAATATGCGATTCAAGGAAAATATATATATATATTTTTTCTTTTTTTTTTGGTACCAGGATTGAACTCAGGGGCACTTGACCACTGACCCACATCCCCAGCCCTATTTTGTGTTCTATGTAGAGACAGGGCCTCACTGAGTTGCTTAGCGCCTCGCCATTGCTGAGGCTGGCTTTGAACTCACGATTCTCCTGCCTCAGCCTCCCAAAGTGCTGGGATTAGAGGCGTGCGCCACCATGCCCAGCAAAACAAGTTCAACACTGGTGGACTGATTGTTTTCTAAACTTAGAAGAGGTATATCAACAAGTTTGAGGAATACTTATTACTGTGGTGCAAAGCAGTCACAAATAGTACGTAAACCAAAAGACATAGGTATTGTTCAATAGAACAAAAGCAGGTGGTTGGCCAGATTTGACTCAAAGCTTATTTAGATGGCCAACCCTAGCTCTACCATACAGGGTTGGTTCAGACTCTGTTATGATTTGGATGTGAGGTGTCTCCCAAAGGCTCTTTGTGAGACAATACAAGAAGGTTCAGAGGAGAAATGATTGGGTTATGAGACCCTTAACCCAATCAGTGAATCAATCCCCTGATAGGATTAACTGGTAACTGAAAGAAGGTAGGGTATGGCTGGAGGAGGTGGGTCATTAGGAGCATTCCTTTGGGGTATATATTTTGTATCTTGCGAGTGCAGTGTCTCTTTGCTTCCTGATTATAAATGTTCTTTTCTTATGTTATTTGGAAGCTATCTGAAATAATTTGTCTCCTTATATTACTTGAAAATAGCATTGAAAAACTAACTTTCTCAATTGTTTTCCAATTTTGTCCAATTTCCTACCTTTCCCGATATACTACCATCCAAATACCTTCTACCAGAGAGGTCAGCGAAGTATGGCCTACAGGTCATGACTTCACATGACAGACTGCAGTCAAAAGGCAGGTGCAATAAAAATATTTTAAAAATTATCTTCAGGCTACGTGTATAAGATTCATATGAAACATAAATGAATTTTGTGCTTAGACTTGGGTCCCATCCCTAGGATACCTCATTTTGTATATGCAAATATTCCAAAATCCAAAATACTCACTCTGGTCCCAAGAATATCAGATAAGAAATAATCTGTGTCTGGCCCTTTACAGAGTTTGCCAAGCCCTGCCTACAGCATTCCCACCAGAGTCTCTCCTATTCATCTTCGTGACTAAAGCAGTAGCAGTAATTTGAAAAGATCAATTTTAAGTATGTTAACATTCTAATCAAGGCAAATGCTTTATGGAAGATAAATGGAAATAAAAGAGCTTAGGACAATATTTTTGGTTAAGAAGATAACTTGGTATTTTAACTCAGAAATTTAAAAAACAAGGTAGAAGCTTTTAAATCAATGGTCTAATATATAAACAGAATCAACATCCAGTTGCACTGAAAAATGATATTAAACACTAATATTAGTCTTATTAGATTGGAACTGTTTGTTTTTATTATTAATTATACAGAATTTATTTATTTATTTTTTGGTCCCAGGGATTGAATGCTTAACCACTGAGCCATACCCTCCAGCCTTCTTTATATTTTTGTTTTGAGAAAGGATCTCACTAAGTTGCTAAGGGCCTCACTAAGCTGCTGGGATTACAGGTGTGAGCTGCTGGGATTACAGGTGTGAACCACTGTGCCTCACTAATTATACAAAATTAAAATGTAATACATAAAATTACTTAGGTATTAAGGCTGATGGTGATGTTTTATACTTGGTTATATTTCCCACTTATTGATCAAAATGAATGATGTACTGGTCACACCAGACACTTCAACAGAAAGTTGAGAAAGGTAAAGTTAAGCTTTAAGTGCCAGAAGTTAGAACCTTTTTTCTCACCCAGATACACATGAAGCTTAAATTCAGTGAAATGTGATCAGCTTTATTCACTATTTATTTTGCAATGTGAATGGTCAGCTCTTATAGGTAAAGCAGATGACGTGAAGACTGATGAGAACAGTGAGGGAAAATAGGCATGTGAAGAACAGGCTAATGACATTACTGGGAAAAACACAACACTGCTGCCTTGGTGCTCTTCACCTTCCCAAGACTGTGAAGTCTTCATAGAAGATGGACTAAGTTGTCTGAGACACACAACATTTATGTATCAAATTATCATTCTGTGCCTGATAAATTTGTACAATTAAAACACTAATGAATAAAATAATAAGAAAAGAAAGATTCCCATCACAGACCCCCAACTTCTAGCCCTAAATAACATTATGAAGATGCCATCTTTACCCTTTGGCCTTCTTTCTGTACATTACTGCAGCAGTTTGCAACTGAGGCGTATTGTAAGTAATTTTTTCCTTATAGTTCAGTTCCTAAATTTGCAAATGACTCAGTAATAATTATGTAGATACAAATAATCCTTTTAATAACATCAGTTTTACTCAATGCATTCCTAAGAAAAAAGATGAGAGCTGTGGGTTGACAAGTGAAAATTTTAAATAACTCATTGTTTATACAGCTTTTAGTGAGCAGACTGATGCACTATTAACAGTTATATTTCATTAATTACTAAAATGCTTCTCCATGAAATTTCTTTTAGTTTTCTTCAAACCCTGAGGAACTGGATCACTGATTTGTATCAAGGCTTAATCTTCTTACAAGGACAGCTTCATGCAAACCATTAATGATATGTAAATTCAACTGACCCCGGAATATATCTGGACTAAAAGGTAATCCAAGAGGTGTTGGACTACAACATGGGGAAAGGTCCTCCCAACCTCATAAATGTTTTGTAATACGTTATTGCTCTCATGGGGCATTCTACCACACTCTACACGTGATTCCACGTTTGGTGTTATTCTGAACCTATATGACAGAAGAGAATGTAACTGTATGTTAGAAAACATGACTACATCATGAATACAATTTGTGTTCAATGGTTCCCCCAAGTTTTTTCTTACCTGAACAAAATGACTAGGTGTTTCACTGCAAACTGAATGGATCTGTCCATTTACTATTGGAATTATCTTAGCTAAAGGCAGGCTGACACTGGAAAGACTGAAAAATCATCATAGTGATTATTTCCTGAAATTACCTCATGGTCATTTAACATTTTAATTAAAAAGTAATATTCAGTCATTGAATAATATGTACAGAAATATATTAAAAGAAAAAGAAGTCAAAGCATAATTCTACCACCTAGAAATGACAACTATAATTGAATTCGTGGATAGTTTTTCTCGTAATTTTTACACATAGCTATGCTTATTTGTGTTTTTGAACACTAAACTCTAACTCCTTGAAAATATTGTTTTTAATTTTTTGTTATGAGCATTTTTCTACTTTTTAAAAAAGTTCTAAAGTTTTGGTCTGATTTTTTTTTTTAATGATTTACATGGTGATCCATCCTCTAGCTGTGAAAATTTTCATCATCAGCTCCCTAAAGTTGGGGTGATTTAAGTATTTGCCTTCATTTTCTTAATAGAAATAATTCTGTATAAACATGGTCAAAGAGTATTAATGCTATTAAGACTTATGGTGTACACTGCCAAATGCCTTCTGCTTCCTCAGCAGTGTATGAATATTCTTGCTCCATCAGGCCTTATTTACACATTGGGTACTATATTTTTTCTTTAATCTTTATATGTCTGAAAAGTGAAAATGTTATAAATCAAGTCTATATTTCTTTTAATTATTATCAACATTGAATATTTTTTGGCCTATTCTGAACTACACCATTATCTATCTGGCAATATAAGTAGGAAACCTGGGCATTATCTTTGGTACTTCCTTCTGTTGATACTCAGTCCTTCCATAATCCTAAGCATTCCTTCCTTTCTTTTCCCCTCCCTTCTTCTTCCAGTCCTTCCCCTTATGCTGGGGACTGAAACCAGGGCCTATTTCTGGAATTTATATTGTATTCTGTTAATTTAGCTATTCTTTTATGTGTAACATATTATCTCAATAATTAATATTTTATATGTTCCACGGGAAAAGAAAACTCATTGCTCTACTTTTTCAATAATTTCTTGAATAATCTCAGCCCAGTATTTGTCCAGATCACCTGTATTATCAATTGTCAGGGCTTACTATTAACAAAACAATATCCTCCAATCCCCAATGGGGTTTTAGTAGTACTTTGACTAAGTCTATAGGTTAATTTTAGGAGAATAATTTTATAATTTTTAGTTGATTCTCTTGAGTTTCTAAGTTTAAAATCATGTCACTTTCATATAAAAATAGTCATTCCTCTCCCTTTCCAAAAATGGCATTATTTTAAAAGACTACATGAATTTAACTTAAGAAAATCAAGGGTCAATTAATAGTTTGTTAGAATAGTAGGAACATTTGGCAAGTTGTCTATTTTCAAGATAAATATATTAAAAAAATCAATGGCTTTCCTCAATTTGGTCTCCAAAAATTGTCTTTTTTTAGCCTTACTACATTAGTTAGAAGAAAAGAATGATGCTGAATAAATATAACAATACTTACCATTTTTATACTGTTTCTGAATATAATGGGAAAAATTCTATTTAACTATTAAATATATTTGCTCTTGATTTCAATTTTTTATTATATAAAAATGCTTTTTATTTATAGTAAGAGGTTTTATCAGTAATAAATGTTGTTTTATTGAATGCCTTTTCAGCAACACTGATGATGTTCATTTGTTCTATTAATTTATCAATGTTACAGTTTATTGTAAAACCTTTACTAATATTTTGACCCTTTTTTCATTCTTAAAATGAACTTTATTTAGTCCTAGTGTTAGAGAATAATTAAAATTCTGGGCTCTGATTTTCAACAGAAGTTTGACCTGACGTTATTTTGATTTTGAAAAATGAGAAAAATACTAACACCTATTTCCTAAGTTACTTCAAGAACTCTATGAGATATGTTCTGAAAGATATCTATCATCACACTAGCAAACAGAAAAAGTATTGGCCACCATATTTTACTGGATTTCATTTGCTAATATTTTATTTAGGATTCTTACATCTGTATTCACGCCTCAAATCTATACAGTTTTCCATTTAGGTCCTATCTTATCTGTTATATTTTCTATTGGGTTACTACTGGTGACAAGAAAGCTTTTCCTTTTAAATATCCATTGTATATATATCAATATATATGCATACATAATAAATAAAGCATTATGCATATGCTTTATATATCTAAAACCTTTATTGGTTTGCATCATTTTTCAGTTGACTATCTCCAGAGGTCTAGAGTATTAATCATAATACCTAATACATAAATGATACATTTTGTCTTTGCCAATAACTACAAATCTTTATTTTTCCTTGATTTATTATAATGGCTAGAACTTCCACAACATGTTCAATAATAGCGATGATAGCAGGCATGATGTAAATGTTTTTAAGTGTTAAATATAGATTATAAAGTCAGTTATTAATCTGAAATAGAAAATATCGGAGTTTCCAGTACATACACGCAGAGTCATGAAAGGGTATAAGAGGAGGCTCAAAATTTAACTGAGGAATAAAACTTCAAAGTGTTGCATGTAGGTTGTGAATGAAAGTGCAGAGAGTAAGTATTATATGAGTTCAGAAAATGACAGATTATCAAGGGCTGATGATGTTGTAGTCTAATTTTTGTAATTCTTTAGTATAAGATAAAGCATTTGTTCATGTTAAAACAACTATTATAATTCTTTACCACCACTTGGAAATAACTAATACTTTGCTAGGTTCAGATGATAGCCAAATTTTATTAATTGGAATATCTGATTTTACAATATAGGATTGGACTTGAGCTAAATTTTTTTTAATGTAACTTAAATTGCTAAAAAAGGTTTGATGATCATATTCAAATTGCTTCAGAAAATAAAATTTATGGTTCTAGGCATTCCAAATGCTCATTGTTAATGGCAAATTATTTTTTTCTGTACAATAAAGAAGAGTTTAATAGAATTGGGTAAATAATGTCATATGTATATTTAAAAATTAATCTGGAAACTGCACATACACATTGCATATCAGTTACTGTTTCCTCAAATTTTAGCAGGTGAGTTTATAGTCAACATTGATTTAGTACCCTTATTTCTGAATGTGACATAAACATCTGCAAAACAGAGCTCCTGGAAGAGTGTAGATCCTAAAATGAGACCAAAGGTGTTCATGTTGAGGTGATAAGGATCCACAATGTATAATTAACATTACTAACAATTGCACTAACTAAATAATCTCAATCATACCAGAAGGATGGAAATGAATTTTCCCCTTATAATTATCTCTATTTTTAGAGATAGTTATAACAAGATAATTATAATACAAGGAGAAAATTCATTAAATGAGAATCTACAACAAGAATACCGAGTTATAATAATGGCCAAAGTATTGAATTATGTAAGCCAATAGTGGTTTACAGTACTGGAATAATATTGGAGAACACATTTAAATTTAAGTACATTATCAGTTTATATCTTAAAAAGTTAAAAAAAACAATAACTGGAATTTGGTTTATAGAAAGGTAGTTTCACAGTTTAAATACTCAAATGTGTGGATATTGAATCTAAAAGGAACTTCCACTAATGAAGAAAAAGTAATTGGTTTAAAAGAGTTTAATTTGTTAAAAAAATGAGGTACTGAAATTTATTCTCTAAGATTTCACCTGGAACAAAAAAATAAACATATCCAAAGAGTCATTTTTAAGAGCATTCATTTGTGTGATACCATTTTTATATGTCATCTTACCTATTCATGGAGTTGCTATGTTGTAGGTCCTGTTCAGTAGGTCGAAAGAACTCAGCCATGTTGTCTAGAAGTCTACTAAAACCTCGGTTTAAACAAGTATTCAAAACCGTGCTAAAATCTGGACTACATAAAACAAGAAGTATATGTTATTTTTTACATTATTGATGAAAAGGAAACAAATTTAATAGTTATGTGGCTATCTTTGAAAGCCACTAACATTTCTAGTTACAATCTAATTTTTGTAGCCAGAAACATTAAAAATTTATCAAGGAGCCAAGCTTTAAAAATAAGCATAAAAATGAGGTTATTATTTAGCACAACACAATAACAATATTCATTCATTTCACTAGATTTTTTAAAGATTTCTTTAAACCTTTATTTATTTATGTATTTGGTATGTGGTGCTGAGAATCGAACCCAGTGCCTCACGTGTGTGAGGCAAGCGCTCTACCACTGAGCCACAACCCCAGCTCTCACTAGATTTTTTTATTAGTCAGCACTTTATGCAGTATTTTTTAAAAAAATATCAATACTAATATTCTCTAAAGGAAACTTTTGAATCTTCCCATAGTCACAGATTATTGTTTTGCTTTACTACAGCATCAGAACTCAATGAGATAGAAAATATTATTATCATGTATAGATCAAGAACAAGATACTTGAAGAATGACGAAACTCCCCCAAAGGTATGCAATTAGTGAACTGGGGAGCTCAAACTCAAATCCAGGTCTTTTCAATCTTAATACAGGCTTCTTTCATTACATGGATTTCATACCTTACCAAATTCTGATATAAAGAATAGTATATAAGGATACTATCAAAATTATTATTTTTCTTCTGCTTAGATTGGATTCACTTGAGCAATGAAGTAAATGAGAATAGCTTTTTAAAATAAATGACCTTGCTTCCTATTGTACACAGAATAAGCAACAAGAACTTCCACATACTTGTATTCCCTCATCTCCCAACTTACACGCCTCTGTACCTATCTTTATCTCTCTCTCACTGACTCCTAAAACCAATCCCTTAGAAAAAAATTTTTACTGACACATATTTGTACATATTTATGAAATGTGGTATAATTCAATAATGTATAAAATGTTTGTAATGATCAAATCAGGGTAATGAGCAACCCTTTCACAATGTATTGAATCTCATTCTTTTTTCTATTTAAGGTTTTTTGTTCTTAAAAGTACTCTACTTTCCTACACCAATTTCTCCCTCTCCTATCACTTTAGGTCAGTTAAGTAAATACTTATTGAGTATCTATTATATGCAAGGCACTATTCTAAGAGTTGAGTATACACTGATGAACTAAACAGACACAAATTTCTAATTTACGAAGTTTAAGTCTACTAGAACCTGTGGTTGAGTGAAGCAGGAGGCATCACAATACCTGACTTCAGATTATACTACAAAGCTATAGTAACAAAAACGGCATGGTACTGGCATCAAAATAGACATGTAGACCAATGGTATAGAATAGAAGACACAGAGACAAACCCACTTACATACAGTTACCTTATACTAGATAAAGGAGCCAAACACGTACACTGGAGAAAAGACAGC